>JAQFVV010001393.1:0-74149 GCA_028023455.1 Epiperipatus broadwayi | reverse complement strand
TTTATAAACTATAGAATATATAACTAATTTTTATTATAAATTAAAATAGACAAAATCTCACTGCGGAGCGAACAGTGGTTTGAATTACCGTACATAAAAACACCTGAAACGAAGATCGGTTCTCCGATCTGTCTGTTTCAATATATATATATATATTAATTCTAATATTTTCACGGATAAAAGATGTCATATTATTATTACTATTTGCAGAATATCCCACAAATAGTAATAATAATATGACAGCCTTGGGGAAAATAAAGCCCGAGAAAAAATAAATCCTACTCTGTACCGGTCAAAACATGTTTATCCATCTAACATGAGCTGGAACTCACAAAATGTACTTCACACCCAGTCAAGTCCAAGATTTAGGTCAGGAACCAGCCTGGATTCAAACCCACCCTCTAAGCTCCAAATCAAACACCTAATGAATAACATAGTAGTGATGGCACAAGAGAATTAATTTTAATCTGGCTGACTAGGAGAGTTGAGCAAGACAATGAGACATCTATTGACTATGACTAAACTAAAATATATCAACTAGGCTGTAACCTTTGGAAGTGGAGAAAAAACTGGAATTTGAACTACTCAAATAAGTTAGACAATAAAATATATTTTAATATACTGGAAAATTAGTGTATACATTTATAAATAAATTATAGACATTAGTGTGTGCGTGATTGAGCAAGCGATAGATAATTACATAGTGTCATTCACGCTATTATTTCTCATATGCTCTTTATTAGCTAAATAATATATTACAAATAAACACACATCTTTGGTGGGTCCAATATTAAGATGCCAATCAGTTAATAAAAGGAATTACATAATATTGCTATTAACACTTTGATTTACGGTTCTGAAACATGGTGACTAACATATATATTACTAGAAGCATTCCAAAATTCATTATATATATATATGATATAAATTATTTCCACACCATTGAGGTCGTGAAAATAAACAAAGTACATTTGAAAACATTATATTTGAAACTACAACAAAATATTTAATGAAAATCATTTAACAATAGTAAGACGAATGCTTTATTTTTCCCAAGGCACATAGATACTTTTAAATATAGATATATATAAATTATGATGGTAGGATTGTATATGATTGAAATAAACTTAATTAATAAAATAGAAGTAATTGGCATTTATATATATATTTTTAAGCAAAGCTTAATTTTAATACTAGAGCATTAAAACTGGGTCATGAAGCAAAAGAGATAATAATAATATGAAGAAGTTTGTGGTGCTGACATAATAGCCTAAACATAACTAAGAGAAAAAGGAAAAGTCATGCTTCTGGATGAAAGGGGGGGGCGGACAAAGTGGATGGGCATAGCATGTGCCAAACTTACAGGACACTGCCAGAAAATGGGGGGGGGGCCAGTGGCCTTTTATATGAAGAAAGAATATGCATAGCATGTGCCAAACCTACGGGATCACCGCCAGAGGTGTTTTATATGGAATAAATGTGATTCCAGATAGCTCAACTACCTATGGAATGAGGTACGAAAAGAAATCTATGAGTTCAAACTTGTTGCAACTCCCAGATTAGAAGCATATAATATATATATATATATATGAAGATAGGCTAAATGACAGAAATGCAGTAATGATACATGTCTCTAACAACATTGAATAAAGTTTACTGCTTTAAATAAAATGACCCTTGTTTGAATACTATAATACGCAATGCAATTATAATATATATATATATATATATATATATTATAAGAGCATTGCGTATTATAGAGAAAGAGAGAGAGAGAGAGAGAGAGAGAGAATATTTCATTTAATAAAATATACTTGAAGATTTTATATACTAAACGAAACATTAAGATTTAGATTTCAAATTAATAAAATATACGTTAAGACCTGATCTAGGAAAAGAAACATTAAGATTTACCCCCATCCCTTTTCTGCTATTTAAAACAACACAATCCCATCTTCGTTGATTTTACAATAACTGAAATATTTAAATACAAGATTTGAAATTTTAAGAGTATGGAAAATATAAGAAGACTGGCAGTTATAAAAAATAATTAATGGGTCACTCTTTCAGAATTGAATAAAAACAAAACATTTTAAAAGATTTCAAAGCATTAATTAGCTTAAGTTCTGGATTTACAGAGTTAAACAAATCAATTATTATATTAAAACGAACCTAAAATGTTGATTCATAAAACAATCTGGCGAACGTATTAATTTACAATGTATTACATATATATTTTAAGGGAATGTTAATAACCTTTGCATGAAGATTTAGTTAAAAAAAAATGACAAAAAAAGATTTTTGTCAATTAAGCTCACCAGTTTGTTTGAGATTAGCAAATTAATAAAAAAACATATATATATAATCAAGTAATAAATATGTGACCGCACCAAAATTAAAAAAGGTTAAAAGCATATGAGATAGGATTAGATATAAAGAAATCATTTGAGAGCAAATTTACATTCACAGATTTATATAAAAAAAAACAAAGTTAAATAATACATGAGAAATCTTGATTAGTAGAATTTGAGATTAGTGAGGCTAGATTCATTTTCAAATAGTAGCATAAAAGTTTACCTTGTGCAAATCTAATAAGCCTATTTTCAAAGTACTGCTCATGCATGGCAAATTGAGGATCCAAAATGAATTCTTCCTGGTGACAGCAAGCTTCTCTATTAGCATTCTAAAGTTCTTTGTAGACCTTTCTTCATTTCAGGGCAGCAGGATATTATGGTAGTGGCAGATGATGACCCTGACCCATAGGGTCAAGCAGAGTGGTGGATTTCTGCTACATCATTTTTAAGTTTCAAGCAAAATGAAATATGTTTATAATACCTCTCTCTAAAAGTAGCTAATCTCCTGTTTCAATAGTAGTTCTCCCATGATTCAAAATTCAGTCATTTTATACCTTTTCTTTTATCAGTTGTTTTTGAAGATGCAATTGTAAGATAACGTCCAAAAATAAATTCAAATCTATTTCCAGATTAGAAATAGATTTGACAATATGTTTTTAACCCAAGTAAATCTTTAATCTACTTAATCCCATTTATTTTAAGTAAAACTTTAATTAAAAAATACCTCCCTTTAATTATTTTTGGACAATTACAACAGTCACATCTTCCATATTGGATTTATAAAAAAATATATAGCTTAATAGAAAAACAAGCAATTTAAAAAGAAAAAGCTAAAAATGACATATAAGAAATATTTAAAACATCAATATTTTGTTAGTAAGTTTTGCTCCTATGTATATATTTGAGCCGCATCTATAAAACTTTAATAAAAAAAAAACTAATAATTAATAAAAAGAATTAATAATAATTTTAAAACATGTTATTGAAACATTAAATTTTATAATTTAGGCGCGCATCTCAAATATATACACGAAATATATATACACGACAAAAGGAGCGGGATGGGAAATAGGGATTTAAACATAGGTTAGTAGATGGAAACATGAAGCACAATCTTAAGTTAAGATTGACTGCTTCATGTGGTACCTTACGGAGAGTACTTTTGGGAATTTACTTCAGTGTAATCCTATATAAGCATTTCAATAAATCATAAATAAGTTGGTGGTATTTATAATTGTGCTGCAAATATACACGCATAAACCCATTATCTTTCAAAATATATTTACTTCAATGCAACCTTCCTAAATAAGTTAAATAATTTGCTTGTCATGCCATGAGTAAAAATAAAATGTATAAAATAAAATAGAATTCTCGGGGGGAGGAGGTGTAAACATAAATGGTCATTGAAAAACGATAGCCAACATTTTTTTTCTCGTATACTGTATAGTTTTTTGTAAAATTACTAACCGGATGTTTTTGTAAATGTCTTCAAAAATTGTGTACCATAACAACTAACCCTAAGTAAATTTTTTTTTTTTGATCATTTTTTTAAGCAATTTTACTGATATGTAATGAGCGCAGACATCGTTACATTGTTTTTTATTATTAAACATAAAGTTAAAATAAAAAGTTCGCATTTAAAAACTTTTTTTTTTTGTTAGACATAAAAATTGAAAATCTTAAACTCTTATATATATATAAAATCGCACAGATGAAAAATTATTAAAATAAAACCTTATTAAAGAAAAAGTATTTTAAAACTAAATCTTAAAAAAGATTTAGAGATAAAAATATATCTTTAATTTTGGAAAACACATTAAGTAATCGGAAAATGGAAATTATTATTTTAATTAGTAAACTAGCCTTGGGCATTTATATGTATAAACAGCGGTCAGATAGGAGAGAAAAATAATGGAATCGGACCTCAGTGAAAGGACCATCACATCGATGATGTAATGTCAATTCAATCCACAAAATTAATATAAAAGGACAAGTTTGAAAATTATTGATTGATTATTATTGAGAGATGTGACAGATATGTGTTAGTGCAGAGATGAAGGAGAAGGGATTGAAAAGATGCACTCTTCAATCCCTTCAGTTCTGCTAAGAAAGAAGGAGAAATGAACTATCATTTTCTACATTGAGGACCAGTTAAAGCAAAAACCTCTGGATGGATAAATAAACCAGCCAACAGAAGACCAATCTTAGGACAGTGTGGAAATTCACATTCATGGCAAGCAATGGATAAAATTGGACGTTTTAAAAAATTGTAAGAACTTTATATTCATTTGAACAATAAGAACTCTAAATTTTAAAACTTTTTGGTAATTACTGCAATAGAATCCTATCTGACTAAACTAAAATATTTATTAATTAGTTATAATTTTATTTGATGTGTTTCTTTTGTAAAATCATCTCCATTTATTTATTTATTTATTTTTTGTTCTTTAAGTTTTATCATGATTTTTGGGTTTCGTTAAATTAATTATGTAAATGTTAAACTTAAGTCGGGCGTGAATGGCTGTATAGATTTGTAAAGTTATATTAGGGGAGGATAATTTTAGGTTATTTGTGTCATAGTTAAATTGGGTCAATGGATGGGATATATTGGTGTGATTAGTAGATATAATATCAGATTCACTATGGGCAGAATCGTTTCATACACTGCACTCACCTGTTTGCCTATGGAAGGAATTATAAGATGGAGAATGCAGTTCCTTTCTATGGAGTTTTTTTTTATTGCTCTTCTTGTCAGATAGATGTAATATTTCTATTTGATGAGAGGCAATTTCTTCTCTTAACTTTTTGGTGCTGCCATATTTCATATTACATTGAATGCATCAATATATCAGATAAATTGACGCCAGTTTTGGCTGCGAACCTTTAGCCTAAGGTTAAATAGGGATAGAATGTTTTATTTTCAAATGCAAATCTATGTAGTCTATTCATACTCGACACTAAATAAAAATGCATTAAATTTAAGTTGTTTATAGACGCTTGCATGGATTAATTATCGGTCAGGTATGTTTTGGGTTTTCATATTTGATCAAAATATATAGACATTCGATAAATGATACCTTACAGTGAGTATCTAAAATGTATTTATTCGGATGTCTTTTAAGTTATTGGTGACAATGCAAGTATCTTATGGTGAATACTATTGGGTTACTTATAAATTTCCCTCTGCAATTGTCAGTATCAATGATTTTATATTTTGATCATTTATGTTTATTTTGAAATGTTTTTAACCATTGTAATCTATGTAACCGATCTATACTCAACATTATTAAAACAATTTTTTATAAATAACATCTGTGAGAACTTAATTAAAATGTAAACTTATAATATAATAGAAATTAAAATGTAAATTAAAATCTAAAGTAAAGTTAAAAATAATGTTAAATGTTAAAATGTAAACTGATACTAAAACAATTTTCAATCTTGATATATATGTGCATAAATAAATGTTTGTATGCTAATTACTGGCAGTGGCTTATTTTATTCTTTTTTTATATACTTATAGATTATATTATTTAATCTCTGCTACTCCCTGAGCTAGTGACTTGGGCTAACGATCGGAATCAAAATAAAAAAAAAAAAAAAATTTTTTTTTTTTTTACTTTCGTATCTGCCTAATTTATAATTTTTTCTAGGTTCAAATGCCTAGATGGCTCCCTGTAGTGCAGATCACGTTAAGTGCCATTATCCGGATTGTTACAACTATTATTACAGCTATTGTTATATATCATTTTGTTGTTAGTAAAGATATTTTATTATATCTATGATTTATTATTATTATATATTTAAATAGAAATATAAATTCCTATCTGGCCAAATTAAATCATTAATAATTATTTTTATCATATGTAATTTTAAAATCATTTCCATTAATTTAATTTTTCCATTCTTTTAAGTGTTTATTGTATTTTTTTGTTTTTTTTTCACATTAAGCAAAAACTTTTAATTAAATCATGTTAAATTTAAGTCAGGCATGAATGGCTGCATAGATTTGTAAAGTTATGTTAGTTTAAGAGAGGGTAAATCTTAGGTTATTTGTTTCACAGTTAAATTGGGTCAATGGATTGGATGTATTGATGTAATTAGTAAATTAGCATGAAGATCCACTATGTGCAGGATCACATTATACTCTTCCTTGGGCAAAATAAGTCCCATTTCTTACTGACCATTGGAGGCAGATGGTATTCCCTGTTCTTCAGATCAACCCTTTAGCCTATGGAATGGGATAGCTAGATGGCAAAAAAGACCACAATCCCTTCCTATGGAGTTTTCTTTTTTATTGTTCTTCTCACCAGACAGACAAAGTATTCTTGTTCTGGACAAGAGACATTTCTTCTCGATAACCATGCTGTTGAGATGTATATTTCTGACAGTACAGTATTGTGCTGTTGTATTCATGCTGTATTGAATACATCGATATATCATACAGATTGGCATTAGTTTGACTGCAAACTTTGGCTTTGGGTTAAATAAGGGATATATAATATTTCCTTTTTCAAATGCAATCTGTGTAGTCTATCTATACTCGACACTAATAAAATATTAATTCATCTGTGTGAACTTATAAAATAAAAAATAAAAAATAAATCAAATTCTGAAGTTAACATTATAATAAAATAATTCTGAAATTTATATATGTGCAAAATAAATGTTTCTGTGTATTGTTAATCTGGCAGTGGCTTATTCTTATTTTTTATTATTTTTCTTTATAATAAAATATATATTATCTCTGCTGCTCTGCAAGTTAGTGAAAGGGACATTTCAGTCATATTTATTTAAGTTTTGGATTTTACTGTAATTATCTGCCTACTATATAAATTTTCCAGGTTTGAATGCCTGGCAGTGCCCTCATATGGCAGATATGGTAAGACTCTGAATTCATCCCAACCATTATATATATATATATATATATATGGTATATATATAATGGTATATATATATATATACATATATATATATATGTCAACAGATGGCGTTCTACCAAAAACACCATCAAGCGTATGTTTACATAAAAGTCAGAGCATGCATTCACTATCTCTAACTTTAATTCCACTTTCAGATCATGATTTCAAGCTATTTGCTATCATCAGTGAAAGACAGAAATTTTAGAAACTAGATCTAAACACAAACTCTGAGCGTTTATGAAACAGTTTCTATTCAGCTTGCAAGCGTGAATCTTTTAGACATGTAATGTCTTCAAACTCAGCATAGCAAGCCAGATAGCTACATGGGTCTGATCTCAGTTCAGAATCACTACATAGTGGAAGCCTCTGCAATATATATCATTGCTAGAAAGACCTCAAAGGTACAAGCGTTAGCAAGGTTTTAACTTGTTTTTTTGTTTTTCATAAATGTACCATTGAGGTCTTTCTAGCAATGATATATATTGCAGAGGCTTCTACTATGTGGTGATGCTGAACTGAGATCAGACCCATGTAGCTATCTGGCTTGCTATGCTGAGTTTGAAGACATTATGTGTCTAAAAGTTTCACGCTTGCAAGCTGAATAGAAACTGTTTCATAAACGCTCAGAGTTTGTGTTTAGATCTAGTTTCTAAAATTCCTATCTTTCACTGATGATAGCAAATAGCTTGAAATTATGATCTAAAAGTGGAATTAAAGTTAGAGATAGTGAATGCATGCTCTGACGTTTATGTAAACATATGCTTGACGATGTTTTTGGTAGAACACCATCTGTTGACATAAATACAAGCGTTAGCAAGTTTTTAACTTGTTTTTTGTTTTTCATATATATATATATACAGATAAGGAGATACCTCAAAACTACATGAATGTTTCTCTAGAGTGTGAACACATGGTAGTATATGCTATAGAGAAAAATGAATTTTTCATTGATTCCATTGCAATAGTCTGTTTATCATCATGATCAATTGAAATCAGTATACTGTGCAATAAATTTATTTGTTGTGCACATCTTGCTTATTTGTCTAATTTTGTGAAGGCTGGAATGTTGCACAAAGTAAAATTCCATTTCTTTTTCTGAAAAAAATAGCAGTGAAACAATTATAATGCTTAAAGCTAACCACATAACAAGCTGCTCTAGAAAAAACACAGGTTTGTAACTGGTTTAATGGAAGAGTTCAAATTCGCCAAGTCACAAAAAACATGGTAAGTGAATACCAATGTCAAGATGTTGATTTTTTTATACAAGTGGCATTGTTTAATCAAAATTCATCTCTAATCTTTAGGCATTTTACTTACAAGTTCTGAAAATTTGTGTGATATGGTAAAATGAAAATGAAAAATTATGACGGTGTAGCTACACCATGACAATGCTTAAGTATGCAAAGCCTTGAATATAAAACATTTTAAACCCAAAACAGCATTTGGAAGCTAATTATATGCCATGTTTTACTACCCTCCTTTCAGATGAAAAGATGCCTCAATGAAAAGCAGACAGAGAAAAAATGATGCTGGCATTAAAACACCACATTGCAATAGGTTCAGGATAGTTTTAAAAAGTGGAAAACATTTTTAGGTCAGTGTATTGCAAGAAATAAGCAAGAATTTTAAGGAGATTCAATTTGTCACATCTACAAATAAATACACATAGTTTATTACAAAAATTCCATGCTTGTTTGAGAACCGCATATGTATATTATAATAGGCAGTGCTGTCTCTCCTCCTATCTGCCTTACCAGGTTGCCACAAACTATTTGAATCTAGAAAAAAATATAAAAATGTCAGACATATAGGGGGTGAGGTTTAACTGTTGGTTAACTGATAGCCCTAGTCATCAGTTCATGGAGAAGCTGAGCTTTATAATATAATATTTCAAACTTAAATTTTTAATCATTGATATAATTAATAAAGATAACAAAATAAGTCACTACCAGAACTAAATGAGGCAAATATTTATTATGCACATACAATATCAAAACAATATTGGAAATTTAAATTTTAAACATTTATTATTGAATAGATTTAATTCATATTTATCTAAAATTGCACAGATGGATAAATTTTATATATTTTAATATTATTTTCATATTTTTAAGTGCAAATATACTGCATAGAACATGCATTTAAAAGACCCAGATATTTTAACTGCAGGCCAAAAGTTTGCATCCAAACCAACACTAGTTTACTGATATACCGATGTGATCAATGCAAAATGAGACATGTTAGCATAACAAAAATCAGGATTATAGAAATTTACACCTGCAACCTGATATTATTAAAGAAACATAATGATCCTCATCCATTACAGGATTGTGGGTCTGTCTGGTAAAGAACTCACCTGAATATATTTAGAAAATAAATGCTCTTTAGCAGGGAGAGATCAGTAATTGCGGTCATATAGTCCACTTCCAGAATGTCAAAAAACAATAATGTAGGAAATAACTTTACTACCATTTGCAATGCAATGGCTTCCGTTTTGTGACCATGCATTCATTTGGGTGATATATCCTGTATGTGAATGTAATACAAGAGAATGAGAATCCAATGTGCCTCCCCAGATTACATTGACCTATAACACTCATCCATCCACCGGCAACAATTTAACTATAAAACAATTAGTCCAAAATTAACCCTATTTAAACCAACAAAATATTAGTGACTCTATGCAATCACTTACACATAACATTAAATCTATTAATTTAATTGAACAAGGATGAAAATGACAATGGTAAACATGTTATACATAAAATATTGTATGCTGATATTGTATGATATATTTTGAATTTTGAAATCCAACCAAAACCTCTGCTGACACATTCAAGCAATAAACAATGTATCAGCTGTGGTTTTGTTTGAATTTTAAAATTCAAAATGGCATTGAAGACATACTACCTTAGCCCCAAATTTATTGTACTTAAACAAAAAAAAGTAAAAGAGGAAACAAAAAATAAAAAAATAAAAAATTAATAAACTGATCAAACCAAGCTTACATATTCCAAATACTTAAAAGAATTTTAATTTTTTTTTTTTACCAGAAATTCTTGATTCACTACTGTTGATCAGTTGAAATCTATGCTGGCTGGAAAAATCTGTTTTCTTCATTTCACACTAATTTTATACAGTTATACTTTTATATTAACATACATGATCACAATTTATATAAATCTTTCAAAAATCAAAATGCAATTTACATTTGTTATAAATCTTTGAAAGAAATCAAAAGATAATTTATGTTTTCTACATTAAAAAAAATCCTAATTAATCTACTTTTTATTGATATTAAAAAATAAAAATAAAAATTCATCAATATTTAAAAAATAAAAGCTTACAAATTCCAAATATTTAAAGGTTATAAGTTATAAAGTACTAATTATATTATATGCATATTATTTTTACAAATAATAGGATTTTAGTTTTGTTTACCAGAAAATCTTAGTTCACTACATTTGCTATAAACATATGAAAGAAATCAAAAGGCAATTTATGTTTTCTACTTTTACAAAAAAAATAAAAAAAATAATTAACCTACTTTTCATTAATATTTAAAAACTAAAAAAAAAAAAAAAAACAAATTTCATCAATATTTAAAACATAAAAGATTTTCAACAGCATTTTAAATTTACAATATTAAACCCAATTTTATATGTTACAAATCACAATTTATGGAATCAGTTTTTAATTCATTTAAGAGGGCACCAGGGTTTATTACATCACACATCATAGATTCATAGTAAATAATTATTAAAATAGCATATTGGCAAAGGTAATTTATACATTTTTCTAAATTTAATAATTCTGCATAGACTCAGTGGATAAGGGAGAGAGCTCAGAAAAACTACTTACATTCATTCATACTTTCACATTTACATGCTTTATTAATTCAGTATACTCAAAGATAGGTTTAAATGAAGGTGGGTTTTGGGGCATAAGCCCCATTAAAATATGTTTAAATAGTTTAAAAGGAATGCACATCATCAATAAATGAAAAGTAGGTTAATTAGGATTTTTTTAAAAGTAAAAAACATAGATTTCCTTTTGTTTTCTTTATAATAAACATAAATTGCATTTTGATTTTTTAAAGATTTATGTAAATTGTGATAATGTAATGTTAATGCAAAGTATTGACTCATATGGTTTGCTAAAGTATAACTGCATGTAATTAGCATTTTTGTTTTATAATTATCACTGAAAATTGCTTTTTTTTAATTACATGTGAAATAATGGTGAAAACCAATTTCTGGAGCCCTTATAAATTTCAAGTAATCAATAGTACTGCCCAAGAATTTCTGGTGAGAAAAAACTAAAATGTTATTATTTGTAAAAATAAAATTGGGTATTTCATATTTTATAAGTTATAAGCTTTTTTTTAGTTTTTTCTAAAGGTAAAAAACTTAAATTGCCTTTTGAGTTCTTTCATAGGCTTATAACAAACATAAATTGCATTTTGATTTTTGAAAGATTTATGTAAATTGCAATAACATATGTTAATGCAAAGTATTTAATTACATGATTTGATTTGGATTTTTTTATTAAATGTTAAATATTGATCAAAATTAGGATTTTGATTTTTAAATACTCAATGACAATTGCAAACTTTCCATTTTGATTTTTTAATTAATGATGAAATTTGTGATTTTCTATTACCATTTTTTTGAAACCACTGTTGATAATTAATGTCATTTATTATTTGGATGTGTCAGTGGGAATTTTGGGTGGGTTTTAAAATTGAAAATAGCATTGAGGGTATACTACACTGGTACCAAATATTTAATAAATAATTTAGAATTTAATTTAATTATCAGATAAGAGATTTTCTTTAGAAGTAATAATGTTCAGGTTTAATACTTAAAAGTTCTTATTTTCTTAAGTTAGATAGTTAAAATTTCAAATCTGATTTAATAAATTTATACTTGCCATTGTATTTTTATGAATCCTCTGGACTTCTGCAGGTTTACTGAAAGCCAATTTGTGGTCATTGATGCACTACATGTGCAGTTCAAAGCTTTACCCATCATGGTTTAGATTTTTCCTATAGAAGAAAAATCTGTTTTTGTTATTTTTCAGGAATCACTACACTGGAGGACAACTCAGACAGCACAACTGAGGGAACAAAGTCTATCATGTGATCTCTACATCATGGAGGTGTGCAATACAGATCCAAATATATTTTAATCAGTAAGCACTAAAATCCTAATCTAATTTCTCATTTTATATTATTATGCATCCCTTATCACCGAATTCCAGGAATGATCTGTCAAGGTTTAGCATGATTCTCATTGGTGATGATGATGTTTCTCTCTGGATTGTGTGTTTGTATGCATTTTTATTGGTTAATTTGCTTTAGAGCAGGAAACACCAAAATTTTCTTATCACTAGTAATTTTAATTTATCTTATCTGATTTACAATCTGTTAAATGCCCCAAGGCCTGTTTGTCATTACATTTCAATAAAAATTCATTTCCATCCTACTATAATTTAAAAATAACTTTAAAAAAGAAAATAAATTAACAGTTTTCATTATTTTGCTACCTTCCTTAAAATAATCTTTTGTTTTTAGATTTTTAACTTTTCCTTATCTCTATTTGAAATAATTATTTAATCAGATTACTATCTGTGCATTTTATATCAATTTAAATAAATTTTATTTATTGATCTTTTTTTGTATTTTCATTTGAGAATGATGTAACAATATTGTGTGGGTTAAGACACTTTTTTGAAATAAAGCTAGTCTGATTGTACAAGCTTTTTACACACACTTTAACATAAGTATATTAAAAATAAAGACTGAAAAAAATAAAATAAGTAAAATTACTCAGATCAGAATTTTTTTTTTCTAAATGTCACAAGTTATTTATTTATTTCATTCTTATTTATAAACCATTATATATATATATATATAATTAGTTTTCAACCAGTAACCACCTAAACATTCACAGTAAATATAGCAACCAATATATATATATATATAACGAAGATTTGCACGGGTTAAATATATAAAATACATATTTTGCGGGTTCATCCGTGTTAAAAACTTTTAATATTAATATACTGATGTTTCGACTTGGTCACACAAGACATGGCTTGTATATATATATATATATGAGTTTGATGTCTGTATTCTTTCCAAAATATATGTAATATTCAAATCAATATATATCAAATAACAGTAAAATTCACATAAATTATAGTTATTTTTAGAAGTGCTTTAGACTATACATCTTGTAGTCTTTATCAACTATGTAACATTGAATAATCAAAATGAGGCATACTTTCAGAATACTCATAGTTCAATTTAGATTCTGTTCTCCCACAATTCTGTCATTTTAATATTTGATGACTACTGATTCATTAACATTTGATGATTTCTTGAAATCAACATAGGCTCTTTTATTTTACGTTTATTGTGGCACCATTCAATTTCCATAATTTTTATATTTTTATAATCAAATTTAAATCCATATTGACAAGATTTATTATGACCAAATATAACAGATAATGAAGGGTTATTTATATCTTTTCCTGATTGTTTCTCTTTTTGAATTCTTTTGCATAAAAGCATATGCTCTTTTATTCTCTTATCCCAATGTACATTTAGATTCACTGATATATTGTAAGACACATTTACATATCAATTTATATATATAATACAATTTTGATTAAAATTTGAATTTTGAATTTTAGAGTTATTAAATATGTAATCTATTTATATTATTTGTTGACAAAGTTCACATTTTAATCAAAATTGTTTTATATATAAATTTATATTTAAATGTGGCTTACAATATATGGTAAATCTAAATATACATTGGAATAGACGAAAATGTACATCGGAATAGAATTCAAAAAGGAAACCATCAGGAAAAGATGTAAATAAACCATCATCTGTTATATTGATCATAATAAGTCTTGTCAATATGGATTTAAATTTTATTATAAAAATATAAAAATTATGAAAATTGAAGAGGCTATGTTGATTTGAAAAAATCGTCAAATGTTAATGAATCGGCAATAATCAAATGTTAAAATAACAGAAATGATGAACTAAATCTAAATTGAACTATGGGTATTGTGAAAGAATATCTCATTTTGATTAATTAATGTTATATAGTTGATAAAGACTACAAGATGAGTAGAAAGTATTTTAAAAATAACTATAATTTATGTGAATTTTACTGTATTTTGATATATATATATATTCTTGCTATTAAAAGGTGTGAAGGTTGCCTTGACAGTAGTTAGAAATATTGGTTGCTATATTTACTGTGAATGCTTAGGTGGTTACTGGTTGGAAACTAATTTTATATATATATATAGTTATAAGAAAAATAATTATTTTTTTTTTGTTTAAATTAATTTGTACTAAAAAATAAAAGCTCATGTATTTATTAGTATAATATGGAAGAGCCGTTGTAAAAAGGAAAAGGGTGGTTAGAGATGCCAGGTATTTTTTTTTTATTATTATTTTGGTGTTTAGAAATGAAGCTTTGAGAGAGAAAATTATAATATCATCATAATTAAGGACTTTTATTTAATTCAATCAGAAAAAAATCTGTTTAACAGCAAACAAAAAATTAAAGTGTTTAAAATGATAGAGCTAACTCATAAAGGAATAACACAACTTATATGGAAAACCATGCATTCGCTGAAAATCATGTTATGAGCAAGTCAAAAAACCTAATAATTAGTGCACTAATGAACTAAACCTGAAATTATGTACTTTTCTATAGATGTCAATTTTAAAACTGTTTCGTTCCGACATACAACAATTGTTGAGAATCTAAAATTAGTGTTACCTGTAATATTTAATCTGATTTCTGTCAGCCTATTTATGATGAATACATAATCTAATCTTTGCATCAATCTATCCAGATAATAAACCAAGAAAAGTATATCAAACAAAGCATTAAATTTTAAAAACTGTCTTATACATTAATTTTTTAAAAAGGTTCAAATCTATGTTCTTATTAAAGTGTAAAATCAAATTCTGATGCTATGGTAAAAGAGATTTTGGTTATAAAAAAGCTTTTAGAAAAAGAATAATAATGATTATATATATATATTAATATTGTTATTAATATTCTCTAAATAGTGTTAATATTTTGTCTTATTTTTAAAAATCTATTTTTTTTTTATTTATGGTTAAAACGAATAGAATTTAGGATTAAATTCTCATTCAATTATCAATAATTAATATTTATTATAACTTTGATAAATCTGCATATTGATATTTTGCCAATCTTTAGTTACGCTTATTTCTAAGGTTACAGCCTTAGTAAATTATTACTTAATATAATAATGGGCGTTTAATAAAATTTATAATTACAACTTTAAATTATCGTAACATATTTCTTACTATAAGATCTTTTCATTGACTCGTAGTAAATCGTAAGATTTCGCGAGTATTAATGTATTATAAGAATTGTGGACTTAATTAGTGAAGTATTGAATAGCTTCACACTCTTAGATCAAAACACTTCAGCTTCACCTATTTATATATAAAAGTAGGTTGAAGTAAAGAAGGGATTCTCTCTTTTCTTCATAGCGTAAGCTTGTGTTTTAAGACCTATAGAGGTCCCTACCTTCGTATTTTTCAGACGCTTATTTCTAAGGTTACAGCCTTAGTAAATTATTACTTATATTATTATAGTAAATGATAATAATAATTATATGATTGATTTGTACTGGATGTTATCATTTTTCAGCTTATAAGTTAAATTCTCTCTAATTAAATAAATTTTGTCCTGTATGGATACATTCTTGCCATGATTAATCATAAATAACATTAATACATTTTTTATATAAAAGAAATAAATATATTGAATTATGTATCTTGGGTTAAGTTTATTGTCACCTGCATGCATATACTCTCACACTTCTTATGGACAGGTTATTTGGAAAACATATGATGCGTTTTTAATAGTTATTAAACTTTTGCTTATAAATGGATTGTATTACTGAGATTCAGTTATATAAATAAAACAAAGTTAAATAGCTGGAAATAGTGCATTGATTCAAAGAAAAGCATTTGTTCATGTTATTGCTTTCGAATTCTTTCAAAAATTTATTGAAGCATTTCCCTGGATAACAATAAGTATTTGATAATAGTAAAAATTGCTATAATAATGAGAAAAAAATATTTGTTTTTTAAACCATCAATTTATAGACTGAATATTGAAAACAATCATTTTGTGCATATGAGTGTCATTTGGAAAAATGATTGTTTTAAACTCATTATTAAATAATTTAAAAATAATTTGTGAAGAAGAAAATCATTCAAAGTTTAGTTTATAAAAAATCATTGCAGATAATTTAAAATATATGTAGAAAAAGATGAATCAAGTCTTTATGAAAGATATTTATTTAAGAATGAAGTAAAATTTTATATATATATAACTGAATATTTGTAAATACAGTAACTAAATAAGTAAAAATTTTATCCACTTAGGAGTGCTTTCGATTATCCCTGTAATCTTTGTCAACTAAAGCTTTGAAATACTAACTTTCCCACAATTCTGTGATCTTAACGGTTGCTGCTTGCCTGTTAATTAAATCATGTTTATATTTGTATATTAGCATAGCTTTTTTATTTTTTTTATTGTTATTTTTTCCAATTTGCAATATTTTTACATTGTTAAAATTGAAGTCAAAACCATAAATACATAATTTATTATGGTCATAAAAAAACAGATGCTGAAATATTATCAACTATGCAATTTTGTTTCGATTTCTGAACTTATTTTATTAATAGCAAGTGTTCTTTAGTTCTTTTTTCCAACGTATATCTACATCTAACTATACATTCACTGCCATACCTACATATCTATTTATAAATGTCACAATTTTTATTTATAAATGAGGTTTTATCTTTGGAGTTATTTATTAATTTGTTTAATGTAGGAGGTGTGTAAAATGCAAAATCACATATATTAAGTTATATAATTAAGTATATTGCTTTAAAAATACAGACAATGAATAATAATAATATTATTACACACACACACACACACACATATATATATATATATATATATATATATATATATATATATATATATATATATATATATATATATATTACATTAGTCTTATATATGTATGAACCTAATAATATTACAAAATGTTATTTGATAATACAAAAGTTTTTTTATGAACATAATAAAATCAAAAAAAAGTATCAAATATAGCAGTTTAATTACTGAATTTAGTTTTGATATCATCAAGTTTATAAAAACGTTTATAATGTTAGGAGTGACTGGTAATGACATTTGAATTATAGATAGTTATATCTAGTAATTTTATGATTATTTTAAATGTAGTTTTCTCTTCCAAATGTTTTTTAATAAGTTTCTAAAAAAGAAAAATCTATGAATTTTTATTTTGCTAGTATCTTTATTGTACACATATTAATGTTTAATAATTTGAATTTTAAATATTACTTAATTAAGATTAATTATGTTGTTTTATTTTAACACTTTTATCTCTTCTATTAATATATTTTATAAAAATTTGCGTTTAAAAATTTATTTTAATTAATTTAAAATGTCTATTTATGTAATATAATGAAACCCATAAGCTGTTTGCTTTACATATTTTATTTTATAAAATAAACATGTTTTAATCTAATTAAGAATAATAACATTCATTTTGTAAGAATTTATAAAACTAAAATATATGTAATAAATTTATATTTATTATGCACTGAATTCTTAATTGCAAGTTGTTTCTATTTTTTGTCAATTTCTTTGTAATTTTCTTATTTATTACTTATTTCTATTTAATAATAGTTCAAAAAAACACATACGAGTAGTTTTTAAGCATGTGAACAAAAAAGTAATATTATAGACATTTGGAGTTTGTCAATAAATTCAGAGATTTGAAGGCAGAAGTTCAAAGACTGAAAATAAGACATTAAATGATGATTGGTAGATAAAAACTGGAAAATAAATATCAACATTCACTATCATGGCTACACTAGATATATTTGTGATGCAGTGAAAGCAAAATATGGATCTGACCAAACAGTATCACATTTCTATTAAATCACAAAATGGCACTCGCATATATAATGGATATGATAAATGCAATTAGATGAAAAAATATTTTCAGTATTTGCATAGTAATACAAGATTTTTTATGATTATTTTAAATGATATATTCATTTGAGTTTGGACAAAGATATATAGCTTAGTGGTGACGAAATAGATTCATATTATCTTACAAAAATTAAAGTTTCAGAAAGTAAAAAATATATATGGAAAAGATTTAAAATATGTTAGCTATGTGATAGCTTTAGAAATATTGAAATGTTTTATGAATATATGAACTTATGGAGTTGTGCTTTCTGATTATAAGGATGCTTTTATTATTCATATTTTTAAAAATAAAGAAATAAGACAAAATTGCATTCCATGGATTTGTTGAATAGATCTTTCTAACTATATATGAACGGTAATTAGAATATCAATGCGGTTTACAGAATCAAAAAGGACTATGAATTTGGTTTTCAACTAAATTCAAAAATAATATCCGGAACAAAAAAAATGATTAAAATATTCCTTTTATTGACTTTATCAAGATAATTGACTCTGTAAAATTGGACAGAATGTATGAATGACATTTTTCTAAAATTAGTTGACGATAAGTGCTTATTCTTATTAGACAGCTTTTACTATATGCAAAACAAAAACGAAGTGTTGCTAAAACATGTGATAAATTCTAGATATTTGAAATAAAACCTATTGATAAACAAAACTGTGTTTCTTGCTTCAATATTATTTTCTATTTTTATGACTATTTTATATGAATCTAGATATAGACAAGTTAGTGAATCAGAGAACAAATAATTGATATAGGTTCGATGACGAAATTTTTAAAGACTCAAATTACAGTTCTATCGTTGTAAATTCTATATCTATATTATGCCAATAATTGCATTATTTTACCAGTTCTGAATATGATCTTCAACACATATTTAATGTTTAGAATGAAATACATAAATACTTTGGTTCAATAATTAATGTATGAAAAGTTTAAGCATTTTATCAGCCAATAATAACAGATGATTGTTATTATCTTGAAAATATATGCCAATTTAAAAATCATTGTTCTTTGTACGTAAAAAACTGGATTAGATGTTGAAAGATATTACTGACTCCATTCTGTTGCTGTTTTTAACAAGTTAAAATATAGGATATTTAATTGTAAAAAAATAATTACCGCAATTTATTTATTGTAGTGAACTGAAACTTGAACAATTTTATCAATTTAACACAAAAGCAATAGAAAATTCCCATTTAAGGAGATTCTATAAAATGTTAAAAATAAAATGGATAGTTTATATCATCAATCATTTTTGTTCATTTTTTCTGGTTAAGATCCTTTAGTGACAATTATTATAAAATCACAACTACATTGGATTGAACCTATGTAATGAATGAATAATACGAGGTTTCTTAAAATGATATTTTAGAGTGAAATTGACTATAATATCCATGGCATAGGTAGAGGTACATTCCATTTATGTTATAAAGACTATTCTAAAAATATTATAAAAATGTGAAATACTGACAACTTTCATTGAGAAGATATGATGGAAAATAGAATATAGTGAAAATATACAATTACTAAGGTGAACATTTAAAAATTGTTGAAACATTTATCAACAAAACAGGTTTGATTTATAATAAAAAAAATATTTAAAGCTAACAACTTTCAATAATGAATATGATCATAATCATAGTATTAAATGATTAAAAGCAGTTGAGATCTGGATTTTAAATTATTTGGAATATTATACAATAAATTATTACAAAAGTGAATTTTTAGGAGTATATTTACATGCCAATGATGAAAAACAATAGCTACAATTGCCATTTTTTTAGAAAAACAGATGATATAGTCCTTATCTATTAACCATGCCTTATTTAACATTCATATGTTATCATCTCTCTCAGAGCTGATGGTATCTTCTGTAAAAAGATCAGTGCTGTGTCCTGACTTCAACTCCTGATCCAAGAAAATGGAAGAGTGATCACTGTTTTTATTACTTTGGTTGTATTGATAATATGCTGGGCAAATATATGTTGTATAAGACTTGTCCAGTGTAATTATCAACTCACTAAGATAAAAAAATCAGTGAGAAACCTTGTTTTATTAGATCATGAGATACAATCAGACCACAACATTAATCTCTCTATTGTAACGATATATAAATATGTCGTTACATTAATTTAAAATAAAAACTTAAAAGTTCGCAAATAAAAGTAAAAAACTAAATGCTAAAATTAAAACATTGTTAAACATGTATACATTCGCACAGATGTTAAACTTTAAAAATTTTTTTTTTTTCATAAACAAAAAAAAAAAAAGTATTTGAATGTATTTTTTTTAAATAAAAAAATACAAGATTGAAATATAAAAATATTTTAATAAAAAAATAACGTAAGTTAAAATAAAAACAGGTATTAATTAATTCCTGTAATCTATAAAAGGAAATGATTGTTTATTAATTATCTAAAAGTTGTTTAATTAAAAAGTCAGATGGAAAGTTAGATAAGAGAAGAAAGAGATTTTAGCTTGACAAATGGAAGCACTAAGCCTTGGCCCGGACCATAACGAAAAAACAGATTAGTGACATTTTTTTCAGTGAATCCTTGTGGATGATATAAAAAGAAAAAAATATTGAGTTGAAGGGCTTTTTTCAACTTGGTTGGGGAGACGAGCAATAAAGACACACTTTATCGTTCTCTCCCACTTATCTCTGAAATGAAATGACTGATACCATGAACCAGCAAATGCCACCTCCTGAACATTAGATTGATCTTGCAATTAAAGACTCTGTGGACATTGACACCAGGAACTGGGAGCTCTGCTACCGTAAGCTATAGGAAATGAACAATTATTAAAATCAATCAAGAACTTTCGTCAAGTTGTACAATGTAATAAACAAGCCAACTTATTTAAAATGGACTCTTATCTGACTTTTGTAAGTTTTAAATCAAATTAATAATGGTTAATTTTATATCTTTCCCGATTGTTAAAAGAATCATTTCCCTTTTAATATTTTTATGTGTAGTAATATTTTATTGTAGAAATTATTAAATGCATTACATTTAAGTTGTCTATAGACGCTTGCATGGATTCGTTTATGGTTAATTAGATTTTGGTTTTCATATTTGATCAAAATATATAGACATTCGATAAATAATGATACCTTACGGTGAGTATCTAAAATGTATTTATTCGGATGTCTTTTAAGTTATTGGTGACAACGCAAGTATCTTATGGTGAATACTATTGGGTTACTTATAAGTTTCCCTCTGCGATTGTCGGTATCAATAATTTTGTATATTGATCGTTTATGTTTATTTTGAAATGTTTTTGAGATCGGAATCTGAGTAATCGATCTATACCCAACATTTTTAAATAAATCTGTGCGAACGTATATAAATGTTAAAATTAAGTCGGGCGCGAATGGCTATATAGTTTTGTAAAGTTGTATTAAGGGAGGGTAATCTTAGGTTATTCATTTCGTAGTTGAATTGGTTCAATGGATTGGATATATTTGTGTAATTAGTAGATGTAGTATGAGATCCGCTACGGGCAGGATTATAGATATATGCCACACACCCTCTGTTTGCCTATGGATGGGTTTGTAAGTCGGCAGAAGACCGCAGTCCATTCCTATGGAGTTTTTAGTTTATTGATCTACTTGCCCACATATGTCACATTCCTGTTGGTGGAGAGTCAATGTCTTCTCTATTTCTACTTATTGTTCAGATGTACATTCCTGACAATATAGTATTTTGTGTTGTCGTATCATGCTACATTGAATACATGAATGTATCAGATGGATTGGCGCCAGTTGATTGCGAAATTTGTTGCCTAAGGTTAAATCAGGGAAGAATATTTTCCTTTCAAATGCAGACCTATGTAGTCCATTCATACTCGACCCTCTAAATAAAATATTAAACATTATAGCAAGCTATTTTAAATGTAAAATTAAAATTAAGATAAAAATCTAAATGTTAAACTTATTCTCGAATTTAGAATGATTTTATATGTGCGTAAATAAATATTTTTCTGTGTTAATTTCTGGCTGTGGCTTTTATTATTTTATTCTTTTATATTTAAGATATAAAATTTATAGATTTTTATCTCGGCGTCTCCGCTGAGCTAGTGACAATGGGCTAACGATCTAAATATGTAAATAAAGTGGAATCCTAACAGCGCGTATCTGCCTACTTTATAAATTTTTCTAGGCTCAAATGCCTAGATGGCGCCCTTTGGTAGTGCGGTGCGGTGCGATGCGATCTCCCACTTCGTTTGGATCGTTATACTATAGATGATACTGTCTGCCCTGAAAGAGCTGATAGAAAAAACAAAGGTAAAAGGAGCATATGTAACACTTAAATATATTCATGCTATTAATAAAAATGACTCTAGCACTCTTCTTTTTAAAAAAATAGCACTTGTAGATATTATTTTTCATTATTGGCATATACATATACTTCTAATTATTCAATTTTATAATAATTTATTCTATAATATTCAAAATAACTTTAAACCCAGATTTCAACTGCATTAAGTCATTTAACCTGTTTAAAGAGTATTTCTAGTAAACTCAACATGGCTTTAATTTGTTTTAATTCTGGCAGTTTTTATATCACCATAGCATATTTAGGCTTATTTTAAAGCTTAAAAAGTACTGTAAGATGCTGACCTCTCTTGAATTATTTTACAAGTAAAAAATCAATAATATAGGCATTCAAAGCTACAACAAATAGAGAAGCCAGGCCTTTCTAGATGCTGATTGATTGGTTCTCATCACAAACAATGGGAAAGCACCTATCAATAATTTTTACCACTCCAACTTCTCTGTTTTGCATTTCATAATGAAAATATATGTTTTAGAATGTTTTTTTTAATTATTTTTGTTCATATTATAAATTATATTCATAAAATATACTGAAAACATAATTATTTTAAAAAAAATAGCAAGATTTTAGTAAAAAATTGGATACATTTACATGAATGTAAATTGAAAAAAAACAATAACACTAACAATAATTTTGTCACCTGTCAACAGTTTGCATTGCCCCAAGCTCTTCATTTGATTTTCAAATAAAATTAATGTTTTAGAATACTTTTCTGGCATTTATTTACATATTATAATGTATTTTGGTAAAATATGCTGAAAATATAGTTATTTTATAAAAATAAGATTTTAATAAAAAATTCTTTACTATTACACAAACATAAACTGAGAAAGAGAGTCATTGACAGAAGAAACATTTTCTGATAGGTTACAAACATTCTTATTGACTTCTCCACTATAAAATATTTTTATAATTATAAATATAAAATTATTTTTGAAAAAACTTTTGTTCACTTTCATAATCTGACAAATTATTAATATGATTTTTACAAATGAAACTAAAATGAATAAATATTAAAAGATGAATATATTTTTACTGCTGATTCTGTAATTGACCAATCAAAAGTTTAGAACAGTAACTCACTCAGCCAACTGGTTTTGCAGACAGTAAAAAGATTAATGCTATGATTATGATACTTTTCAGTAAACCAACTCTGTTGTTAAATGTTTCAACATTTTCTTAACTTTTACAGTTAGTATAGAAAAGCAGTTTATAAAATTCTTTAGAATTATTAAAATGTTGGAGAATTAAAAAAAAAAAGAACACGATTTAAAAAAAATAAATTAAAAGATAGTATTGAAAAATATTTAAAAAAAAAAAAACAGAATAATGGGATTGTAAGTTCTGTGAACATATGTCTAAAATACCAATTGGTCTTTTTTAATAATAATAATAATAATAATAATAATAATAATAATAATAATAATAATAATAATAATAATAATAATAATAATAATAATAATAATAATAATAATAATAATAATAATAATAATAATAATGTTGTTATTGTTGTTGTTGTAATTATTATGGAGTTGGGATGTTGTTACATTATATAAATGTAACCAGAGAATACATCATTTGATGTTGCCAGGGTACACACTAATTATTACTATATGATTAGTCTAAACAAGTGTTCTCTATTATCCCACAAAATAGATTATTTTGAGTTTATATATATATATGTGTGTGTGTGTGTGTGTGTAATAAATAAAGTTTGATATCTGTATTCGTTTCACAATATATGTAATATACAAATCAATATATATATATATATCAAAATACAGTACAATTTATATAAATTATATTCTTTTAGAAGTACTTTTGACTATACACTTTGTAGTCTTTATCAACTATATAACGTTGAATAATCAAAACGAGACAACCCTTAACAATTCCCATAGTTCAATTCAGATTTCCCACAATTCTGTTATCTTAACATTTGATGACTGGCGATTCAAACTGAACTTTGTCATAATAAATGTAAAATAAAAGAGGCTATGTTAATTTCAAGAAATCGTCAAATGTTAATGAATCACCAGTCATCAAATGTTAAGATAAAAGAATTGTGGGTAATCTGAATTGAACTATGGGTATTGTTAAGGGTTGTCTCATTTTGATTATTCAACGTTATATAGTTGATAAAGACTACAAAGTGTATAGTCGAAAGTACTTCTAAAAGAATATAATTTATATAAATTGTACTGTATTTTGATATATATATATATATATTGATTTGTATATTACATATATATATATATATATATATATATATATATATATATATATCTATATATATATATATATATATATATATATGGTCTAGATTTAAATTTGGATCATTATATTCATAAGAAAATCATTGGCTTACTTTATTTTATTTTTTAATTATTTTAAAAAAGAAGGATTAATAATTTAAATTATTAATAAATAGTGATTAATAAATATAAGATACCATTTGTGAATTTTTATTTTTTAATTTTTTTAAAATATATTATATCAGTTCCTATATCATAATAAAGTTAATATTCTGTTATTATAAGGATTTAAAAATGTTGAATTATATATTAGTAAATTTGTTTGTTGATATTTTATTTACTGCAATTTTTAACAAACAATTAATGAACATGAATAAACAAAATAATCAATTATTATTTAGTATGTGAATGCATGTATGTATTTTATGTTTACACAACTAATTCAGTAATATATTATATGTATTTTAAATACCAATTTTATATATAAATATTTAGATAAGTATTTTAAAGATATATAAATATTACAGGTTACATAAATATATAAAGTACTGTAACAATACAGAATAAGTGGGGTTACATGGGATTACACAGAGGAAGATGATATCTAGCTTTTATCTAATTTAGCACATGGTTTTCCTCACAGAAAACATTTTTATAACTAAATTCGTAGTGTGTTAACAGCTTGGTTAATCTTCAACAGTTTAGACAAAACTTCTGTTTCTTGCTTATTAGAAACTGGAACAAGACTTTTCTTTCCTACTGTCCTCTTCAGTAGCTGGATCAACTAACCAAATCATATAACTTAATTTTTTGGAACAACTTGTATTCAAAACAATCACAATCTCTCTCCAACATGACACATGTAATTATAACCAATTGGATCAATTTTTACAAATACAAGGGTTAAGCTATTTTTCTCCTCTACCATTGACATTGGAAAATAAGTTAAAAACTTATATTAGAATCATAAAATTTTTGACATTCCTTTTTAATTATTTTTTTACAAAAAAAAACAAGACAATCATTTAATTGCACTGATTTGATTTTCATATTGAAGAGAGATAAAGAGAATAGAAAAAAACAATTCTGACTAATTAAAATAAAATTTAACAAATGTTAAAACCTTATTATTTTTTTTCCCTTTATTTAAAAATATTATTAACTCTTTCAACGACTATTATTTAATTGGCTGAATGAGTTAAAAATCAAAACTTTTAATTGGCCAACTCACAACTTTAGCAAAATCTATTGTTAAAATAGATTCACTTTTAATAATATAAACACGTTAGCTTCATTTGTAAAAAGTATATTACTAAATTGTCAGATTACAAAGTAAACGAAAGTCTTTTCAAAAATAAAATTTGATTTATAATTTAAAAAATATTCAATTGTGGTGAAATAAAAGTAACTGCTATTCAACCAACCAAAAAAGATTGCGTCAGCAATCTTTTTTTTTTTCACTTTAATGTTATGATAAATATGTAGCAATAAATAAATAATTCTTGGTAATATCTTAACTATTTTTCTAAAATAATTTGATTTTTAGTATTATTTTATCAATAATAATTTGTAATTCAATTCAAATATTGTTTAAAATGTTGTAAACATTCATTTATCATTTTCCTAATAAAAATCAAAACGAATGTAACTTTTTACTTTTTGGCAGCCATTTCCCTTTTTGACAGAAGTTGGACAGCCAATAGGATTCAAGAAAAGGTGGTGAGGAGGCGGTGCTTTGGTTTTGTTTGACATATATGGTCATTTTTATTGATTTTTTACTTGTAAAATAATTCTGAAGAGGGCACCATCTTACAGAACTTTTGATTTTCTTTCTAATGACGTATAATATGTATATGTGGGATAAAAAGTAACCGATTTAGAGTGACATCAAATCTACTAGTTTTTTGACGAGTCAGGCAGTCAAAGCATTAATATAAAAGTTTATCTCTTATTTTTTTCAAAAGTTTCAATAAACTTTTCAAGATCAAAAGTGGTAAATAGTTAAAAATTATTGAAGACAGACAATTAAAGGAATTATTTATTTGGTTTTATATTTTTATCTCCCTTTTACAACTATTTATAATCTATTAAAATATTGCATTATTGTTTAAATAAAATTGTCTAAAATTTTCATGCTATCATGTGCGAAGAAAAGAAAATCATTTAATTGAATCAACTATTCATGGTTATTACAATAAACATATGTTCAATACAGCAATGTAATAAATGGCTACAGTATGTGCATATTGTGGTTAATTTAATAATTCAAATTTTGTTTTAATTTGAAAGTTATCAAAACTGTCAATATGGGCAAAGAAATGATGTGCTGATATCTCTACATTACTAAGCACATATTAATTGCTTGATAATTAAAGAGTATAATTAGACTAAAGATAATATCTAGCTTAATAAATGATCAATAGTAATCATTAATATAATTCTATGGATTTTGGTATTGTTAGAAGTTCAGAAAATGTGACACTTGTAATCAAAGTAGAGTTAATTGCTATCTATAAAATCCTAAACAAATAATAAAAATATCTGTAAAAGATTGTGATATAGGTCAACTGATGACAAAAACGCCCATCTTGGAGATCCTTAATCTTTTTTATGTTGCATGTCACATGTATTAAAAAATTGTAATCAAATAAAAGTCACTAATACTCAGAGAGATAAACATGCTAATGCAGTCAAGCAACACTCATTAGCAGCAAGATTATCAATACATGTTATGAATTCAGATCATGATATTGGTTTCTCTAACACCAGGATGCTATCCAGATTTGGCACTTTACATCAATGTAAGATTAAAGAAATTACTGAATTATTTAAAAGAACAAATTATGTCAATACTGTGTTGACATATGCCATCTCGCTTCTATTTTGAATAATTTTTTAAAAAATCCCATAAATGTGAATAATTTTTAACATTTATTTTACTTTTTCAATTTTATATACCTATGTTTTCTAATGGTGAAGCTTTACCTTATAATAATTCTATGTTAACAGGACCTCTACAAATATTTTTATAGTATTTTAGTGATATTTTAGTAAACAGTATCTGTAATTGAGTTGAAACAGCATGATTGTAATAAATATTATACATGGATGAAACAAAAAATATATCATTTATATATGTAACCCATGAAAATATTTATATATATATATATATATATATATATATATATTTTATATATATATATATATATATATATATATATATTGAAGCAATGCATATCTATTTGTAGATATAACCACTTTGTGTACTGTGTTTGAACCTATCTCCCAGCATCGAAAAGTTATTAATAATATCATCCCACATACATTAAGTATAGGCGCATGTGTCTGTTCAATTACAATAGGTAAATGGGTTAAGTAAAATGTACTTTACAATCAGAAATCTCCGGTAAATGAAATATTTAAGTGATTTATTAGAAAAGTTTCAGCTAACAATGGGAGAGTTGTTTGAAATGCATTAAGTAAAGTAACCTGCATATTGTATCCCTAGAACCATACAAAAATAGTTACTGTTTATCACCTTGAAGAAAAAGTATATTGTACCAAGATAGTACAAATACAATACACAGCCACACAGAGTGTCAACAAAATGTAAGAGATGCTTTTAAGGAACATCAGCAATTAACTTTTGAGAATGCGCTCGCAGCAAAAACGTAAAAATATGAGGGAAGAAATTTCATTGTTAATGGATATCAAGATATATAGGTATAAGCATATAGAGGAAATTTTAATCTAATAACTTTTAAATGAGAGTATTATACTATAGAGTAAATAGCAATAAAATATTGAAACCTTAGTGAAAGAACTTTATTTTAATATGTAAAATTTTATCCTTCACAATATGTGCTGTACCTGAAAGAATGGCTGAGTAAGTAAGTGGTGTGTGTTTCTCTGGGTCATAAGACCATGGAGTCAGGCATCCTAATTGTTCCACAGTAATATGTAGGGAGAAAGACTGTCCTCATCACTAAAACTTGTTATTCTTCATGAATTCACTCATCCATCATCAAGAAGTCAAATAGAATGTTGGTAAACATTTACTAATGCATCTTTTTTAAAACTGTAACCAAATCTATCAGTCTTGTTTGATCTTAATCTAGATAAATTTTAACTTAATTAACAACAGTAAAATATATTTCATGACCTTAATATTAATGTGTAATTTATTATTTTATCCAATTAAGCTAGTTGATATTCATTTATCATGCTATAATTATACTTTTTATTATATGTGTAATTATTCTACTTTACATGATGGAGAGATCTATAATTAATTAATGAATCTTGTTTATGCTCCTTTTGGATTTTGGCCAGATTCCTGCAGACCATCCAACTCAGAGAGATGCCAAAGTAGTAGAATGCTAATATTATAAATAAAATCAATAAGTGAAATTAGTGAGTAATGCACAAGACATCCAAAACAGATACCCCCATCATGATAAGTTATAACTAATTTATTTTGTATCAGTTGTATATAAAAATGATGAATCATAGTTCATATAAATTAACTTGTATATTCTAAGAAAGTGCCATAATTATGTACCTTCAGTAATAATGTTTTAAATATCTAAGCTATCAACTACTAGATTATAATATACGTATCTATATATGTAACATGTTCTTAATAAATATTGAAGTCATAAAAAAAACTTATTTCACTGAAGGTACAATAAGGAAATATATGCTGAATATATATGAAATATATATATATATATATATATATATATATATATATATATATATATATATATATATATATATATATATATATATATATATATACGTATAATGTTATTGTGGATAAACCTTAAGATACCTGATAAATGTTAATGTTAAATAACCTGTTAGTGTGATTGTACACCCATGATAAATATATAATGTATTAATTATTTTTTACAGCTATAGATACGGTCTATTTTAAATGCTTGTGTGTGTTTAAATGCTATTTAGTTATTATTGTTGAGTGGCAACCATATGTGAATAATTCTTTTTTCATTAATAAGCCAATGGAACGTATTAGAGTCTCTACAATTAATATAATTATTCTTGACTGTCTCACAAGGCTAAGACTACTCCAAATTATATATGTTAGGTGTGGTCTTCCTTTATATGCACATTCTAAATGGCAGTAGGGCCAAGCATCAGTCTGCTGACTGAGAGCTTGATCTTCTGATATACCCTGGTCTGGGTTCTGCAGACACTGGACAGTTGCTGTGACCCCAAATCCCAGATATAACACTGTGGTGTAACTCTTGATCTCCAGAATTCAAGGTATTCTAGGTTAGAAGCAGATATACCTCTGAAGCCTAAGACTTGAACCTATTCCAACCACTGATTTGTCTTCTAAGGAAATACACTTTATTTTATATAATTGACTGCAATTATTATATCAGTTAAATAAATCATTAAAACAAAATATTTAACACCATGTCTATAACCAAATAAAGTTAAATATATGTGTATGTTTCTACCCATTTTAAAATAAGCTGGTTTAAAATGGAATCATAATAATAAAAAAAAAAAAAAACATTCCATCTAATGCTTATTCAATATTTTTCCAGCTTTATTATATATATGTTATAAAGGTAATAAAAATCATTCATGCAATATGTGTGTATTTGATCTTATGCATCCCCCTTAAACTAAAAATTATTAACCAATAAGTCTTTAGTCTAATCTATTTTTGACTTGTTTGTATAAGCAGTTATCCATGCACTCACACTGTGATATGTCAACATATATATTATGTTAAAATGTTTTCCTTTATAACACTGCTTCATTAACAAATTATACATGCAAATAAATATTATTTAAATCTTGAGCAAAAATTTTTATATTAAATTTAAATAGGCAAATAAATAATACAAAAAAAAAAAAAACATTATAAAATAGATATTAACAAATGGTTCAAGTAACTCTTAATTCATTAAATGACAATAATAAAAAAACATTATATACTACAATATATATATATATATATATATATATATATTGTATATATAATGTTTTTTATCGGCTCGATATGTTACGGTTACAATATATATATATATATATATTCAAAGATAATGAAACATTAAGTTTAATAATTTCAAAATGTAGGTGCATATTGTTATGCAGTAATGATAATTAATAATACAAACAATAAACAACTTTAAATGTTTATGTATTAAAAGAAAAAAGAAAAGATGTTTGACTTCTAAAAAGAATATCCTATGATTACTTTTAATAAGTAAAAAGAAAGAATTAATAAAATTTCAAAGTTACCATCCATTTTCACTTCTTGCTAAAGTCCTAGGTTGAAACAACAGACTGACTTGTATATAACTTTGGGCTGTGTTGGATTTAGCTTGTTTTTTATAATTTCAAAGTTATTACTGGCACTTTTGATGAATATAAAAAAACTTTCAAAAAACTGATTAGTAGACTAGCTGTAGCTTACTGTGTGGATTTTATATATCTTCTTTTTCTTCTCTTCTTTCTTTGTCTCTCTCCCTTTAATGATGAGGATTCTTTAATAGGCCATGGGATGAAAAAGAAATCTCTCAGACAGCATGTGGTTTTGGCTTGGTTGATTTCAAACATGGCCATTCTTTGAGTATTAAAGAATTATATATGAATGTTTACAGACAGCTATTTAATCAACTCATGATGGCAGAAATCTCAGGAACAAAATATAGCAGGTTAGTAATGCATTCTCCTTTTCTTATAGCTGATAAAATATACAAACACTGTTCATTTTTTTTCAAAGTAGCAATTGGTGAGATCTGCTTATAGCACTATTTTACTGTTCATCTTCTTTTAGGAACTCAATCTCTATCAATTCATCCAGAATAGCTTAATTTCTATAGTGTTTATACATCAGCATATCTTCTGCTATATTATTTTAAATTTTTTTTTGACATTTTGCATTAACTTTTTCTCAGTGAAAAAAATCAACTCTGTTTCACAGAGCTTGAAATATCTGACCAACTAAATACTGACTATTTTCCCCTCAATATTCTCTCCTTTCCTCAGTGTGGGAAAATAAAGAGCCTGAAAGAGGACTGTCTCACTCTGATGGCTATTGATTTTTTTACCCTCTATCTTCTTTCTCACATAACTCTTTATATGCCAGTTTTCTGTCACCCCTCTCAACTTTGTCCAGATTAAAAGTTTCTTCCCATAAAAATAACTGTCATTTTAGAAAATAAACATACCTCAATAACTAAGACAATTAATGGTCAAAAGTAATAAAAAAGAAAATTAATCATTTCTTCTCTTGTATCAAATCATTTTCCTTTCTTTTTGACAATTTATAATTTAAACAACATAAGAAAAATAAAATTAAAATTTATGGGTAGTTAAAATATGTGATTGTGTCTGTTTATATATTTCCATTTATACTTTCTATGTTTTCACAGTCATACATGTGTGCTTTGGGAGGCTATAAATTTGATGACCTTACATTTGACTTTTGTCTAGGCATTTTATTTTTAAGAAAAAAAGCTATATAACTGATTACTTTATTTAATATAATAGACTAATGCATTTAATATTATTTCTTGTAATATTCACTTTTTCAATACTGCCTATTAATAAATATGGCTTATTATGATATATAACAAGTACACACACAGATATATATATATTTCAATTTAAGAATATATTATATATGGGAATGAGATCCTATATTTACAATATATATATATATATATATATATATATATATATATATGTAAATATATATATATATATATATTAGACATTGCTTTAATGTGAACATTTTTTATTATTATGTATAACAAATTGTGAAAGGTCATGTATATAGAATAAATTATATAGGTGCTTTTAAAATGGAACAATAATTATAAACTAAAATATACTATTTTTTTTATTTTAATATAATATTACAACTTTAAATAAAAGAAACATTGCTATAGAAGTCAGTTGCAAATAACTGGGGGGGGGGGGGTAAAATAAAATCTTGCTAAGGGAACCAATAGAAGCTTTTAAGTCATCTTCTTTTCAAGAAACAATGGGAAGAATGTTAACAGACTATGCCAATGTATCTTATACTAGATAGAAGTCAATAAAATTTTGAATGGAGCTTTTACATTTATATCATGAATTTCATGCTGCAGAGAATGCTCCAGGATGCTTTCCCTGATCTTTACAGTATTGTAACTGAATATAGAGCTGTAGACAAAATATGTCATAAAAATTAGCCTTGATTTGGCTAATATATTTTCACTGTTGAATGCTGAATAATTATTTGTCTGTTATTTGCAATAAAAGAAAAACAAGTCATCTAAGTGATTATTCTACAGAAATGTACTTCTATAAATTAATCTGTGAATTTTCTCAGAATAAAATTGCAATGGAAACTCCCATAAGAAAACTGTCTTAGAAGAAACCAAAAGAAGTTAAAATACTATATTGCCAGAAAACATTACAATTTAATGATTAGTGTCTGTTTCTACAATTACAGATACAAAATATACATGTGAGCTCACAAAGATGTTAAAGTAAATCAACTGACCTTTCTATACCTATCCTCTAAAATGTTATAAATTACACATATTGTTTACCTCTCATGAGTGATCACCATATAATTTACTTAACATTAAATATGTAAATATGTTTTATTATCATTATCATTCTTTGATAAAAGTTATTGTTGCAGTTAATAATTTTATTGCTTGTCATTTTTTATCCAGACCAAGCTGCTAATTTATTTTGTTAATGTAATAAATTATTAGGCAGAAAGGGTTAATGATTAGGAAATATAATTGAATGTGTATGGAAACTTGTTTTTATGCACATTCAATTTAATCATTACTTGTGACTAGTACCAATTTATGAATTAAAAATAAATTGTATTCAGTCACTCCACCATGTACACAGTCGGTCACACATTAGTTGTCTTTAAATTTTCTTAGGTGAAAATTTTATTAGGTAAATATTATATATTTGTTTTTCATTTTATTGTCAACTGCATTTATTTCCAATTGTGAAGAGGACCCTTGGAACCTAACTGTTACAATAAATATGTCACAAGTCTTTATTCAAACAATAGATAATTCATTATTCTTTGCAGATAAAATATTTTTTATCAGTGTTAGTTAAAGAAAAAATAACTATTATAATAAATTTAAAACAAAAAATATTTAATGAAAAATCAATAAGTTGTATAATTGGAAAGAAAATAAACAAAATAAAACTTAATATATTGATATTTCATACACAAAATCAGCATAAAGAAATTGTCATAGTAATATAATTATTCTAGAAAAAATAATTTAAAGGATTTAAGGAAAAGTAATAATATCAGTAATATAATAATTTTGTAAAAAAAAAAATGGCAAAAAAATATAGTTCATGCATTCATTTAGTTTTTTACTAATAGATAAAATACAACTGATGAATAGCAAGCCATGATTCAACATCCAATTTATATAATAATAATAATAATAATAATAATAATAATAATAATAATAATAATAATAATAATAATAATAATAATAATAATAATAATAATAATAATAATAATAATAATAATAATAATAATAATAATAATAATAATAATAATAATAATAATAATAATAATAATAATAATAATAATAATAATAATAATAATAATAATAATAATAATAATAATAATAATAATAATAATAATAATAATAATAATAATAATAATAATAATAATAATAATAATAATAATAAGAAGAAGAAGAAGAAGAAGAAGAAGAAGAAGAAGAAGAAGAAGAGAAGAAGAAGAAGAAGAAGAAGAAAAAGCAGCAATAGCAGAAGAAGAAGTGGAAGTAAAAAAAGAACAAGAAGAAGGAGGAGAAGAAGAACTACAATGAAGCATAAATATCAACAAAAAATACTTAGATAAATTTTCAAAAATTAAAAAACATTTAAAAGAATTTTGAGTCCAAAATAAATATAAATAATTTGATAAAATTTTGGTTACAAGAAAAAGTTTTGACTTTAATAGAATTGTTTTAAGATATTTGCTTGTAAAACAATGAATACAAATTTCATAGGCAAAATAAGACAAATATACAAATAAATTTTAAACTAAATATTGTATCCCATAAGACAATCATTAAATTTTGAAATGAATTACATGTAAAAGTTAGGAAATAAATTATCATACATTAAAAAAAAAGAAATAAATGTGTTAAACAGCTTTAAAAAATAAGATGTCAAATTAAATTAAAAAAACTATACCATGTAATGTGTATATTGAAAACTTCTTAAAATATATAGAAAATAATTGGAAATCTACAATGCATTTTCCTTAGGCTTTTAGTTCATTAATTGATAAAATCTGTAACTGAAATTCACTTGTGTAAAATAAAAGGCCTATAATGATTATGATAATGTTGATGATAATGTTCTGAAAATCATGTGAGTTAAGTATCAGGTTTTGCCCAACATCTTTGTTTATTTAACTCAATGATGTGTTTTTGTTTTTTTTTAAGTAAAAATATGGTTTTCCGAAAATTAGTCTAAAAATATTTACTTTTTAATATCACCCATAGATCTTCGATAAATTATAAAAGTCAATCTAATTTTTAATAAATATTGCAGTGAGCTTAAAATGACAATCTAATAAGAGATTAATAATAATACAAAAATAAAAGAAAATAAAAAAAAGTAAATAGCTGTTCAATTATTTATTTAAGATAATTATATCATAAAATATTGTCATAGATGTAGATAAATATAAATAATAACTCTTGAAGTTGTAAAGTACAATCTTATTCTTACATGAACTTAAAAAACTGATCAAGACAAAAGTGAAAATACACATATAAGTGTTGAATAAATGTAAACACACAAACACAAACTAACATATTTATGTGTTTCATTATAAAAAAAATTTCAATGGAATTAATGATAAATCGTTTTTTTTTTAAAAAAAAAAAAAAAAAAAAAGAGAGAGAGAGAGAGAGAGAGAGAGAGAGAGAGAGAGAAATCTTTACAATTCTTTTTTTAAAAAAAATTATATGCAAAATGTATTTTTTATTTTATTTATAATAATTATCATTATTGAATAGAAGAATGCCATATGATAAATACATGCTGATATAGAATAAGGGAGAGTGTGTAGTGGTGATGGTGTTAAATTCAAAATTTAATATATTTCTTTCAAATAAATTTTATTATATTATTCCTATATCACTCTTGACCAATAAAAGAAATCTCTCAGCTTTTTTATAGTGACTATTTTATTAACACTTTGCATGCCTGATTCATTTAAAAATGAAGTGGCTTGATGCCACACTAAATCGGTAACTTTTCGTACTATGATTACAATTTTGGGCTCTTTTTAAAGATTAAAAAAAGTTCTGTAAGATGCTGCTTTCTCTTGAATTATTTTACAAGTAAAAAATCAATAAAAATGGCCTTATATGTCAAACAAAAAAAATAATGCCCCTTCTTAAATCTTATTGGCTATTAAATTTTGACAACAAAGAAAATGGCTGCCAAAAAGTAAAGAGTTACGATTTATTTTTGTTTTATTTTGAAAATGATAAACGAATGTTTTAGACCATTTTAACAGTATTTTTGACAAATAATAAATTATTTTGATAAAATATGCTAAAAATAAAATTATTTTGGAAAAATAGTTAAAACTTTTAACAAAAATTATTTGCTTTTTCTGCAACTAAATTTTTGGCAAAGAAAATCATATTATTAGCAAAATGTTTTGATTTGCGAGTAAGATTTCATTTTACATTTTCTGCTAGCTAAAATTTATATAATTATATAATAACAATTTATTTTTGAAAAAACTTTCATTCATTTTCATAACCTGAAAAATTATTAATATACTTTTCACAAACAAAACTAAAGTGAATATAATATTAAAAGATGAATATATTTTGATGTTTGAGTTTGTGAATTGCCTCTTGACTTTAAATTGACCAATTAAAAATATCGACTTTTACCTCATTTGGCCAATAAAATAATCAGTGCTCTAAAGGTTAAAGATCTTGATACAACTAGTATATATAAAGCAAAACATTTTGTTTTGCCTGTTTTTAAAACTTTTTATAATTACCAATAATTTTACAAATTTTATTTTGTTCATAGAATTTAATTTGCCTTAGATTGCATTCTTTTAAATGAATAAATATTGTGTAGATCATTTGGTATATCTTAAAGTTTAAGTTGATATTATTTTACTTATAATTATATGTGAGATTATTTCCATTAATTAAAAATAATTGTTAAATAATGTAGAAAAATTCAATATTTATTTAATTCTTTTAAATGTATTCAAATATTAGAAATAACGCACGTTATTATATTGTAAAATCTTTCCTGGGGTTTTTATTGTCATATCTTCATCTGAATAGGGTCATTACTAGCATGGCAATCAAATCTGGGATCTTTAGATTTGGGAATATAAAATTTAACTTGATATTCTATTATCTATGCTACAAATTTCTGTCTTTTATAGAATAACATAGTTTGTAAGAAGGGCCTCATAAATTCAGTATTTACGAATCTAAAGTTAAGGTTTCTATTCCTAATCTAATACTGTCACTAATTGATCTAGCAATATATGATGACAGGAAAAAAAAATGCCATTAAAACGTTGCAAATATATACTAATCTGTGTTTTATTGACTAATATTTGGAAGTATTTGAAATGTTTAAATAAAGTTTAAAATTTTCAGTGATTTTTATCAATTACATCTAGATGGTGGAATTAATCCAACGTATAATTAATTATATGTTCAATGTAGATTATATTCTAACGCGTGGAATTAATTAAGGATATATATATATATATTTGAAACAAATTATTGTCTGTATATTTTAACGTTGTTTATTCTTTTAAATCTACAACAGAAGAATAATTCAAATTATTGTTGAATTATTTAGATCAGAAAAATGTTATTCATAAATATTATGTCATTCTCTCACAAATTGCAAATTTTATATATAATAATGTATAGATAATAAAAAAAGACAATCAACAATTAGGAAAAATAAAGTACGATTAAGTGATAAAATCTTATTAAATCAAATGTTATAAATTTATTTTTATTACAATTATGCATTAATTAAAATTGTTTAATTTTTACTAAGTAAATTTTCATTATTCTTAATTAGATTAATTATGTTTATTCTTTAAAATAAAATCAATAAGATAAACAGCTGATAGATTTCCGTATAGTACATAAATAGACATTTGTAATTAATGTTATATAAAAAAAAGTTATAATATTAAAAGAAAAAAACGAAAGCAATGTAAATGTAATTAAGAATATATTATTCATCTTATTTAATCTCATCGAATTTATCATGACTACACTGCGTTTAGATAATAATGGCAGAATTTATATTTGCTTTTATGAGTTTCTTTTTGTTATCAGCTTAGTTATATTTCTTTTATTTTCTTCCTTATTGTCTACGACTGAAATTAATTTTTTTTTTCCTGAACAGAACAAACCGATATTCAGCGATGATTCGTATTTGCTTTACAAAAATAATGGCCACATGACATAATGAACTATAGGAAATTTTAATCGATGAGATGTTACATAACTTACAGAAAAAAGTATGTTAGCATTAATTTTGGGGGCCTATATTTCATCATTGTATAAAATTTATTAATTAAAAAAAATTAATGAAGACTGATAAAATATATCTTACACATACAGAAAATAATTATTCTTTAAATAATGGCACTATTTTTATTCTTAACAGTTCACTTTTTTGATTTGGTTTATTGCTTCTGATTTTTTTTTAGTTAAAATTTGGAGTAAAAACGTTGCAGCATATTGAACAATAACATCTCAATATAATTATTTTTTCACACATCTTTAGTTTTTCCTTGCAACAATTGGTATTTCTTTTTTATTAACTCAATAAAATCTATTATATAATGTTATCTCCTTACTGAAATTCTAACACATTTGTTTTAGAAGTCATTCAATTTTAAAATATTTTTGATAATGAAAGTAGATGTTCAGGTCTTAAGACCAACTATATTTAATTATTATCACAACATAAATAAACTTTTAAAAAAGTTTAATCATTTTTCATATATATATATATATGTTAAAAAGAATTAAAGATCGGGTATAAATTCTTTATATAAATATAGAATGTGTATATATATATATATATATATATATATATATATATATACACATTCTTATTTATATAAAGAAATAAATTATCACTTTGATTTAACAGTTAATTAATTTTCATTATTCTGGAAATAATTGTTTATTAATTAATTAATTATTTTTTTATTTCATTTACTTTTAAGATATGATTGCCTATTGACGATTTTCCTTGAAAATTTTTTTTTTAATTTCACTGGCATGCAATTACATCCTTATTTTCATTGACTAATAATTCTATCCCAAAATTTAATGCTGTTTTCATTGGTACAACTATATTAAATTTTATCTTTTATTTATTATTAAGTTTATTATAAATGAAATTATTTTCATCTAATATTTTACCATTATTATATTTCAGGTGTTATGTTATTGCAGTGCATTTAAATCCCACTTTTAGACTATTTTATAGCTTTCGCCTGTATTCATGCGAACTTGAAAATTGGAGCTGGAACAAATGCAATTATTGATCTGATATTCATGTTTGATTCCTTGTCCACTATGTATCTTAAGCATGAAATACAAAACTCCTGAAGTTTGCAGCCTAAGCCAATCTTGTTATATAATTTATACACCTGATCTAAGGTCATAACTATATCTTACTGAAATCTCAATTCAGTTTTAATGATAGATTTCAGTTTTTAATTCTGATTTCTCACTGATGAAGGGAAAGTCAAGAAACTGGCCTGAAAGTAAACGTTTAAATGTACTATCATGTTGCAATAACTAATTAATAAAGTTTACTATAGATGGGGATAGAGTATTATATGTAAATTAAAGAATCATGTGATATGTAATTGTATAGCTATTTATTTTCTTTTTATAAAGACCATTGAAATGATATATAATTAATAAAAATGAATTATTTTAATTTATTTTATAAATTCTGATAATAATAATAATAATAATAATAATAATAATAATAATAATAATAATAATAATAATAATAATAATAATAATAATAATAATAATAATTATTATTATTATTATTATTATTATTATTATTATTATTATTATTATTGTTGTTGTTGTTGTTGTTGTTGTTATTATTATTATTATTATTATTATTATTATTATTATTATTATTATTATTATTATTATTCAATTCATTTATTTAAGTGCTAAACAACAGCTTATAGTCGATTACAGTTTGCACATTAAAGAGAATAAAAGGGATAAACATAATGCATTTATCAATAATAATAAAAAGTAATAAAAAAGTAACAAAATACATATATAAATAAATAAAACAAATTTAAATAAATCAACCATGACATTTGAATTTAACAATATTACAAAATTGCTTATAATCTAAATTAAAATGATTTGTATTACTACAAATCTGATTGTATAAAGACAAGTAGCCTGAATAAAGAAAAAACATTTAAGAGCAGTGAAATAACAAGTCTGAATATAACAGACAAAAGCAGAGCATGTATCATTCTCATATGACCTAATAAAAATAGTTGAAATTATATCAGAACAAACAACGTTTTGACTGATGATTTTATAAAAATATTTATGATCTCTATACTTTTTTGATTTTCCACCTAGAAAAATGATGAAGAACAACTTTATGTTTCAGACAAACATATTAGAGAATGATTGCAATAAATGACATCTTTGTTTAGGATTAATATTCCAAATCATTGAACTCTGCTCAGTAATAGGAAGAACTAATAACAAAAATAATTTCAACTTTGTATCATTGTTGAAATGATAACCATGCTTAGTGATGGCATCCATGATTTAAAAGCTTTGGCAACAATTATTTCTAAATGAAAAAGAAAAGATCCATTATTAGAAAATAAAACTCTCAGAGCTTTTGGGGATTCAACAGAATTGATTTTGTGAGAATAAAATAACAAAAATGTAAAACTTCAGATTTCTTAAAATATGATAAAATGAACATTTATTAACATTAGCTGACATAATATTTAGATGACACCATTCACTAATGTTATCAATATCTTTCTGAAGAAGTGTACAGCCAATCACTTATGTGATTCTTTTAAAGATTTTAACATCACCTGCATAGCACAAAAGACAAGAATATTTTGAGCAATCCTTATAGTCATTATCATAAATATTAAAAAGCATGAGTGCTAAAATACTCCCCTGAGGAACACCTAAATTACATTCAAAATTAAATGAAATATTATTATTGAACTTGTTATATGCTATACACAAAGAAAGAATTGAACCAATAAATAAGTTTAGCTGAAAACTTCATTTTATATAATTTGTGAAGGAAAACATGATATACATTACCAAAGGTTTTTGGTAAACCAAATAAATAACATTAGGCCTCTGCTGATCGTCAATTGCATGGACTATGTGTTCATAAATTGTTAGCAAATTTCTTTAAAATGATCTATTAGGAATAAAACCATGTTATGAACAAAAAAAAGATTTTACTCGCATCTGAACTATTTTTTATTATAAACACATCTCTCAAAAGATATGTAAATCGGAAATAGGTATATAATTATTAACATAGTCATAGGAGCCATTTTCAAAAAATTGGGATAATTTTGGCACATTTAAAGACCTTAGGAAAATCACAAGAGTTAAGTGATAAATTAAAAATAAAGGCAAGAGGTATTGCAATAATTTCAGTTAGACCTTTATAAATAAAGAAAGGAATATTATCATACCCTAAACTAGAATGAGTTTTAACTTGCCTGATGGATACAATAGCATCATCCCTAGAGATATAAACAATCATGCAGTGAACAATAAATGAATTGCAAGGTAGTGTAATTTTTGAAAATATTCTATGTTGTGAAGAATATAATTCAGCAAAATATTTGGAAAAATCATTTGCATCTAATGTGAAACTATGAGTAACTTGTATTTTTTTTTTTACCAAATCTGGGTTATTAATAAAATCCCAAAATATTTTAAGATTATAAGTATTAAATTCAATGTTTTAAATATAATTTTTAAGTCGCTTTTGTAAATATGTTTAGCCAATCTTTTGAAACTAATAAAATTATTATAAAAAGAGATATTCTGTGATTTAAAATAAGAGTTTGTGATAATAAGATTTCATTTTATTAATCTTAATGAGAGTAAATGAAAACCAAGAGGGGAAACACTTATGAAAAAATAATATACTGGAAATGTGTAAATGAATAAAACTATTAAGAATCCACAAAAAATAATCTAAGCAGTGATTCATATCATTATAGGAATACAATAAATTCCAATTAACTTTAGTAAAATTCTTACAAAAATCAAAATAATTAACTCTCCAATTTTAGAATAACTAACTTTTGAATGACATATCTTAATATAAAACTCAATAAGTAAATGATGAACATCAGTAGAAAAAGTTACTGAGATACAATGAAAATTATTGGTGAATTACACAGAACATTATCTAAAGTACATTGAAAAGCTTTAAGAAATGGGTTATATTGTTTAAGCTAGAAAAATTTACAAAACCTTAAAGATTCTGAAAGCTTTAGGAGACAAAAAAGTATACAGTAATTCTACCCTGAAATAAATCTGGAACATATAAATAACCAGTAATAGTAATATTATTATAGCCAATCAAAAAAAACCTTCAAGTGAGCTCAAAAATAATCAAGTTCTTCTAAAAGTGAGAAAGTGGATTTAAGATATATATTTCTTAAGATAAATAGAAAATGGTAATTGAAAGCAATTTCACTCCATGTTGATTCACAAAGAGAAGAAGTGAAATAAAGATTCTTTTAAAACATATTTATAAAAAGCAATAAGAGTATCACTTCCATTTGTAACATTTGTCATAAATCTGTTTGTAAAATATTAAATCTATTATAAATGATAGACTAACTGAAACACAGGCTTATTATATACCTGTGTCTTAAGGGTATATGAGCACAGACTTTCACATGATCCACCACTCTCCACTCTATCTAATAACACTGATACACTTACACTCATAAATGTTAAAAAGATAAATAATCACCAATATATTATTTCATGCTAAACCAGCAATCATCACTTGGTCCAGATTATTATCTCTACACATATATACTATAATGGCTCAGATATATATTAAGATAGACAATCCTCACACTTCAATGGACAGGCTTAAATCTACTCCACCCTCCAACTCTTCCACCATCTATCCAATTGAAAATCTGATGATGGAATACTGAAAGGCCACCATGAGGTCGAGATTCTTGTCAGACCCATGTTGAAATAAGGTCAATCTGACCCACTTGTGTACAGGACATAATCCATTTAATACATATGCAAGGATGGGCAGACATCTTCACAATGTAATAACTGAAACATATGCTTATTAAATACCTGTCTCTCTCTCTCTCTCTCTCTCTCTCTCTCTCTCTTTTTTAAATATCTGTGTCTATATATATATATATATATAAAAATATGTGCTCATATATATATATATATATATATATATATATATGAGCACATATTTTTACATGATCCACCACTCTCCACTATATCTAATAACACTGACACACTTAAGCACATGTATGTTGAAAATATAAATAATCACCAACATACATATTTCATGCTAAACCAGCAATCATCAGTTAGTCCAGATTATCATCTCTACACATATATACTATAAGTGCTCAGATATATATATATATATGAAAAACAAAAAAAAACAAGTTAAAAACTTGCTAACGCTTGTGTTTATGTCAACGGATGGTGTTCTACCAAAAACACCATCAAGCGTATGTTTACATAAACATCAGAGCATGCATTCACTATCTCTAACTTTAATTCCACTTTCAGATAATGATTTCAAGCTATTTGCTATCATCAGTGAAAGACAGGAATTTTAGAAACTAGATCTAAACACAAACTCTGAGTGTTTATGAAACAGTTTCTATTCAGCTTGAGTGTGAATATTTTAGACATGTAATGTCTTCAAACTCAGCATAGCAAGCCAGATAACTACATGGGTTTGATCTCAGTTCAGCATCACCACAAAGTAGAAGCCTATGCAATATATATCATTGCTAGAAAGACCTCAAAGGTACATTTATGAAAAACAAAAAACAAGTTAAAAACTTGCTAATGCTTGTATTTATGTCAACAGATGGCGTTCTACCAAAAACACCATCAAGCATATGTTTACATAAACGTCAGAGCATGCATTCACTATCTCTAACTTTAATTGCACTTTCAGATCATGATTTCAAGCTATTTGCTGTCATTAGTGAAAGACAAGAATTTAAGAAACTAGATCTAAACACAAACTCTGAGCATTTATGAAACAGTTTCTATTCAGCTTGCAAGACATTACATGTATAAAAGATTCACACTTGCAAGCTGAATAGAAACTGTTTCATAAACGCTCAGAGTTTGTGTTTAGATCTAGTTTCTAAAATTCCTGTCTTTCACTAATGATAGCAAATAGCTTGAAATCATGATCTGAAAGTGGAATTAAAGTTAGAGATAGTGAATGCATGCTCTGACGTTTATGTAAACATACGCTTGATGGCGTTTTTGGTAGAACGGCATCTATTGACATAAATACAAGCGTTAGCAAGTTTTTAACTTTTTTTTTTTTGTTTTTCATAAATGTACATTTGAGTTCTTTCTAGCAATGATATATATTGCAGAGGCTTCTACTATGTGGTGATGCTGAACTGAGATCAAATCAGTGTAGCTATCTGGCTTTGTATGCTGAGTTTGAAGACATTACGTGTCTAAAAGATTCATGCTTGCAAGCTGAATAGAAACTGTTTCATAAACGCTCAGAGTTTGTGTTTAGATCTAGTTTCTAAAATTCCTGTCTTTCACTGATGATAGCAAATAGCTTGAAATCATGATCTGAAAGTGGAATTAAAGTTAGAGATAGTGAATGTATGCTCTGACGTTTATGTAAACATACACTTGACGGTGTTTTTGGTAGAACGCCATCTGTTGACATAAATACAAGCGTTAGCAAGTTTTTAACTTGTTTTTTTTGTTTTTCATAAATGTACCTTTGAGGTCTTTCTAGCAATGATATATATTGCATAGGCTTCTACTCTGTGGTGATGCTGAACTGAGATCAGACCCATGTAGCTATCTGGATTGATATGCTGAGTTTGAAGACATTACATGTCTAAAAGATTCACTCTTGCAAGCTGAATAGAAACTGTTTTATAAACGCTCAGAGTTTGTGTTTAGATCTAGTTTTTAAAATTCCTGTCTTTCACTGATGATAGCAAATAGCTTGAAATCATGATCTGAAAGTGGAATAAAAGTTAGAGATAGTGAATGCATGTTCTGACATTTATGTAAACATACGCTTGACGGTGTTTTTGGTAGAACACCATCTGTTGACATATATATATATATATCAAGATAGACAATCCTCATACTTCAATGAACAGGCTTCAATCTACTCCACACTTCAACTTTTCAACCATCCATCCAATTGAAAATCTGATGATGGAATGCTGAAAGGCCACCCTGAGGGTGAGATTTTTGTCTCACCCATGTTGACCTAATCCATTTAATCCATATGCAAGGATGGGCAGACATCTCTACAATGTAATAACTGAAACACAGACTTTATATATATATATATATATATATATATATATATATATATTTATATATATATATATATATATATATGTGTGTGTGTGTGTGTAATATATAGGGTATATGAGCACAGACATTTACATGATCCACCACTCTATCTAATAACACTGATACACTTAAACACATATGTTGAAAAGATAAATAATCACCAATAGATGTATTTCATGCTAAACCAGCATTTGTCAGTGGATCCAGGTAATCATCTCTACACATATATACTATAAGTGCTCAGATATATTAAGATGGACAATCCTCATACTTCAATTGACAGGCTTCAATATACTCCTGTACATGTAGGGTTCAGATTGACCTTAGGTCAACATGGATGTGACAATAATCTCGGCCTTGGGGTTCCATCATCAGATTTTCAATTGGATGGACGGTTGAAGAGTTGGAATGTGGAGTAGATTGAAGCCTGTTTATTGAAGTATGATGATTGTTTATCTTAATATGCATCTGAGCATATATAGTATATATGTGTAGAGAGGATAATCTGAACTAACTGATGATTGCTGGTATAGCATGAAATAAGTATATTGGTGATTATTTATCTTTTCAACATATATGTGTTTAAGTGTATCAGTTTTATTAGATAGAGTGGAGAGTGGTGATCATGTGAAAGTCTGTGCTTATATACTCTATATATTACATACACACACACACACACACACACACATATATATATATATATATATATATATATATAGACACAGGTATATAATAAGCCTATGTTTCAGTTATTGCATTGTAGAGATGTCTGCCCATCCTTGCATGTGTACTAAATGGATTTTGTCCTGTACATGTGGGGTTCAGATTGACCTTAGGTGAACATGGGTGTGACAAGAATCTCATCCTAAGGGTGGCCTTTTAGCATTCCATTATCAGACTTTCATGGATGGTTGAAGAGTTGGAGTGTGGAGTAGATTGAAGCCTGTCCTATGAAGCATGAGGATTGTATATCTTAATATATATCTGGGCACTTATAGTATATATGTGTAGAAATGATAATCTGGACCAACTGATGATTGCTCATTTAGCAAGAAATATGTATATTGGTGATTATTTATCTTTTCAACATATATGTGTTTAAGTGTATCAGTGTTATTAGATAGAGCGGAGAGTGGTGGATCATGTGTAAGTCTGTGCTCATATACCCTACATATTATATAAAGGATAGAATAATCAGGAAACTGTTGATTTAATTAAGTTTCTGTAAGAAATATAAGATCATAGTGTTGTGTTTCAAAAAATTTTTAATTTCAACACATTTAGTTAGTATCCCTCTAACATTAATATAAAAAGAAAAAATGCATGCCATTTTAAACAAAAAAATAATGAAAATAAAGCAAGTCAAATCAAGACAAAAAATAGAATTGGAAGAAGGAGGAAGTCAGGAATAGACAGGGATAAAAAGATAAATTCAATCAAAGTTTTAAAGTATTAGCCAATGATCTATGTAAAAGTAATAAAAATCCACCAAGGCCATAAATTTGGAGATATTATTTCTCTGTACTTATGGGAAGGGACAAAAATATAAAAGCAAGAAGATTTATATTATTTTTATTAATTTTATGACAAACAGTGTTAGTTCTTAAAATACTTTCAAGGAATAATTTAATATCATATGAATTAAGATTCACTGACATATCAGAAAGGAAAAATATATTGTATTTTGTATTGATAATAGAATAAATTACACTACAAAATATGTTATTTTTTCTGTCACTGAAAAATGAGATGTGCTACCTTTCTCACTAGAAGTTAAAAAAGAGTATCCAAACTTAATTTTCCTATCATTAACATTATTATATATGTATATTTTTAAATTCTGGGCATTGAAATTAATGTGATCCATGAGTTGGAATGAATTCAAAAGCATCATCTGGACAATTATGCATTGTAAAAATCATAGCTTTTGTAGAAAATCTATTATGAGGACAATGTCTATTATACTTCTTCCTTATAAGGGGAATATTTTGTCAAAACACATTTAAATTGTCTTATGCAAATTGTGATAAACTAAAAACTTTTCAAAATAACTGTGATATTAGGTTTTTTATAATATGAAACATTAGAATTTAAAAAAAAAAAAAGAATTGGTAATACCAGGTTTTTCTCAGAATGAGTTATAAAAATATCTATTTCTATACTGACAATTAGACAAGTCTTTGAATACCAACTTCTCAGTTTTATTATGAAAATCAATATTTATTCGAAGCATTATTGCATATACTTTTGAATCAACAGTATTATCTCTAAGAAAATCTTTATTCAATGTAATATCTTTAGTAAGATCTCCAGGTCTATTCAATAAAGATAAGTATTGGGTGTCACTATCCTCAGTAATAAATGGTTGACCTTTAGTAATAGAATAAATAAAATTTTAATTCTCAGGATGATTATAGCACATACTGAGTGCCAATGTCATTGGTAATAATAAGTTTATCTTTAACAAATGGAAAAATTATTATAATGAAACCACATTCTAGCTATTAAATTATATATAAAAGAAAAGAGGAAGAAATAGAATCATTTCATAAGTAAAATTATTAAAATCATGGATGATATTATTAATAACATTTACAATATCATCAACTTTATTAGGAGATAAGTCACCATTATTATTAGAGATATAATTTGAAAATAAAACAGCAGTATTATTGTCAAATTCAGTTTTAGCAAGGTTTCCAACATTATTATTTCCCATGGTTCTGCTGGCATACAAGAAATCAATTTACCCATGTCAGAATCATTATGTCCATTGCAATTACAAGAAACTACCACAGAGATATCATTATAATCAATATATTTATAAAACCAGAACCAATAGTAAAAAAATGCCAGCCTCAGTTTTACTTAAGACAAGAGGAATAAAACATTTACTGACATTTACCAGAACAATTAATACAGATAGAGAGATCAGATTTAATACTGTAGAAGACTTTAAATAAAAACATAAATAAAGCAGAACTGCAATTAAAACTTAAATCAGAAATTAGTATAATAAAATGGGATGATTCAATCATAGGATTATATTGATTTATAGAATAATTTACAACAGAAATACTTGGAGATTGGGATGCATAAATATGTAACATAATAGTGGCTTTCTTATGATAAGAGGTACAATATTCACATAAAAATTGTGGAGTATTATTAATAGAATTATTAAGAGTATTTTTAATGAATAATTTATGACATACAACTTAGTATCTAAGACAATAAAAACCTGAGTATTCAAAAAAATTTTGTTCCCCGGAAATATCAAAAAGACATATAAAGAACTGGAAGTATTAATCGGTACCATGTAAAACAAAATTGAAGAAAACAATAGATAAAATCCAGAATAATAGATATGAATTTACCAAGTGAAAAATAAAATCTCCTCACACAATTAAAAAATAATAATTAAAATTTAAATATAACAAAGGGTGTAGGCAAGTATTATATTTAATTTATTTTAATTACAAAATGAATGATTACTATATTAGTTACGCCAAAGAATAAATGGCACATGTAATAATAATTATTTATTATTATTATTATTATTATTATTATTATTATTATTATTATTATTATTATTATTATTATTATTATTATTATTATTATTATTATTATTATTATTATTATTATTATTATTATTATTATCATCATCATCATCATCATTATTATTATTATTATCATTATAATCATCATCATCATTATTATCATTATTATTATTACTACTACTAAAAGCCAGTCAATACTTAGACAATCCCAATATCAATAACAATCAACAATTTTGAATTGTTGTCAAGGCAACCACCTTTTAACAATAAAGGTGGATTATATATATATAAATGTAAAATATTGAATGAAGCAAATTTATATATAATGAATATTATGCATATATAGCAAAAGATGATAGTCAAGATGAAGTTACAAAGTAGAGAAAAGTCAACCCAAATAAAGTTGTACATTTATAGGGGATAGAAATTTGAACAGTATTGTGATCTTTATTATCCTAAAAGAATTTTTTTTGAAAAGTAGATAAAATATATTTGTTGTTCAGATAACTAGGATAATTTGGTTCTCATGAATTAAAATAAATTTGTATTATTCTTGATCAAATTATGGTAACCAACACGTTTTAAAAATAAATCTGTTTATCTCAAATTTCCAATAATGTAAACTATAAAGTTATAAAAAAAGTGATAATCCATTAATTAAAGCGTCCGATGTTTAAATCATATTTCCGACAAAAAACGTTTAAATATTTTCATAAGATAAACTAAATATTCAATTCTCTATTTAAAATGCAATACAAAGCAAAACAATTTAGATTATATATATATATATAGTCCGAAGTAATACAAACTATAAAAGTCTGAAAATTTTTAATTATAACTAGATAAGAAATAATTATATCTGAACTCAGGAATAATTAAATCTAAACTCCAGGGGTATAACATGTAACCTGTATTTAAATAGATAAGAATTCAGCAAATAGTTGAAAACAATAACTTTCAAGACCAGATATCCACTAGGAACAAAATGCTTGATAATTAGTCCACATTGGCAACCATGAGATGTATCAAGTTATCATTACTAATAGATTCAAAATAATAAAAAAAATATTAACAAAACATTAAAAATGTATTTTGATTTTAAATGATTTTTAAAAAAATATATGCACATTAATCCTTGATTCAAGATTTGTAAATATACAACCAGAATAAACTATGTCTATGATACGCCTAATGTTTTTGTAAGCCTTTTATCCATACAAGAACATTAACAAAACAAGTTCTACTTTCAAAAAAGCTGCTAGTGAATCATAGTATGAAGCAATTAAACAAAACATTATATTAGTATTTGGGAAGAAAAATGAAAGACTTGATTCTCTTTCAAGAAGATGAGACTTAAAAAATGCTCTAAAATGGACAGTCTTACAACAGTTTCGGTTTGTAATAATTTATAAAATATATAATAAATATTTATAAGTAATAAAATTAAAAATTATGTTTTAATAAATTTTATTGGAGATATAAAAAATAATCAAAAACTATTTTAGCACAATTTTTATTATGAATCTTAAAATAAACATTAATTATTTATATTTTAAATTTAATTAAAATTATAAAATAAAACAAACTTTATTAAACCTGTTTTATAATTAAAATTTATTTATTTATTAATAAAAGATTTTCAAGCCACCACAGTCATCCATTCTGTCCAATAAAAACAATACACATGACCACATATGTGTAAAAAGGATAAATAATCTTTAATATACATATTTAAACAAAGGCAAAACTCTCCATACAGTAGTGCCACCCTGTGCCATACAGAGTAATCAATGGATGCCAGAAGGCTTGTACATAAAATCCCTATCTAGTGCCTACTCATTCAATATCCCCAGACTAGTTTCTGGCTTGTGGCCATCATCAGTGAGGAGCCTTGGATCTGAGAGCACTGCACCTAGATCTTAGGATCCAATGCAACCCTTCAGCAGCCACCTTTTTACTCTACATTACTACAAAACTATGGGAATGAAATTAAAAGCACAATAATATTTTCAATCTAAGCTCAGTAGCTTATATAGTCATATGGGTCTGAACTCAATTCAGCATCCATACATTTTGGTGTCTTTGGCTCTTAAACAACCATATCCACCACTATCCTATTAGGCAGGATTGGTGTTAAACCACTAAACATCACATGATCACCATGTCTATACTAGCACATAATTGTTGTAAACAAAGGCAAAACTCTCCATATAGTAATGCCACCCTGTGCCAAACAGAGTAATCAATCGATATTGGATGAGTAGACACTAGTTAGGGATTTTATGCACAAGCCTTCTGGCATCCATTGATTACTCTGTTTGGCACAGGGTGGCAATACTGTATGGAGAGTTTTTCCTTTGTTTACAACAATTATGTGCTAGTATAGAGATAGTGATCATGTGATGTTTAGTAATATACATATTTCATGCTGACCTGCCACTCCATCAGTTGATCTGGATCATCATCACCCCCCCATATATATATATTCTAACCTCCCCCCACGCATCCTCACCCCAAAATATATTGTTTATTACGAATATTACGGGTTCTAGTTCAGTTAACAAATAAATAAATGAAATATTCAGCATTAATTAAAATGATTACTAGCTCTAATTTTAAAATACAAATACGGTTCAATTTTAAAATGAATTAACAAATATTTACTATTTTCATGAGACATGGAGTGACAATACGGGGGACGAGATAGACTACATTGAGTCATTATCCACACGATACTACCTCAATGGCATAAGAACACTATTCCCCCTTTTTACTATACCAAATAACTAACTCATAGTATTCTTACGACTTTCTAAGTTCTATTCACTACGATTAAAATAATAATCATATCTTAATCTTCTTTATAACAAGAATCTAGCTCAATTAAATAAAATGAAGCAAAATAAATAAAATCTCAGGTTCAGAAATTGTATTCTAACTGATTTAAAATTATGGTAGTAAAATATGAAAAGGGAATTTTATGTCATAATCTACTACACAGCAACTAACAATAATAAAAATAATAATAACAATAATAAATATAATATAATCTTATTTCTTCCTAAAATGAAATAAATAAATACGTATGTGGTAGTATTTTAATAATCTGACAACAGAATACGTGTGGCAACATTAGCATATAATTTAATGTAATATTGTGGCAACCGACTTATGACCAATAAATAATATAAAATTATGATCTTTTAATTTTAACATACCAATAAATTCTCAAAATTATTATAACACTTTTATGTTTACCTTTTGTGCAAAATCTATATGTCTGTTTCAATTATAAATGTATCGTGATTTCATGCATCCATGTGGAGAAATAACAACTCGGACACAAAAACTTTAAAATAAATTTTAAAACAAAGTTTATTAACAACATAAATAAATTAACAATATTTTTACACTATATACATTGGATATCCCTTACTCTCATATCTCAACTTAGTTTATTAGTTTATAAAATGAAATCAAAATAATATTTACTTTTCCTAGTTAAATCTTTTTTTTTTTTTAAAACACTTAAGAAAATACAGTATTATTACTTGATTTATTATTATGGTTAGCTTATTACAAAATGCATTTCTTATATGATTATCACTAACACTTTGCATCCCTAATATTATTAAATTTATATTTTTTCACAAAAATTTACATTCGTAGTAAAATTCTACAAAATAACAAATTTTAGTTTTATATTGGTTGTACGGAATCTTACAAAGTCAAAACATTGTTCTACATTCGATATTAGGATTTTTAATGCTCACTATCCAATGTTTATTAATCCTAATATTCTCATTCAAGCCTTACTTCAGATGATATAATTACAACTATTAATATACCATGCAAAAGTATATGTCTATTATACCTTATTGAACTATTTTCTTAATAAATATGCAATACTTATTTTCTAAATATTATTTTAAAAAAATTCAAAATTTATTATCACTTTTAAAAAAAAAACAACTTTGTTTAGATTTCTCTTTCAAAAAAATCTTATATTCATTTCCGAATTAATTTTACAATGTATTATATGATTCTTTCTCTCTTTATGATATTTTGGACTTTCAATTTTAAAGTTACACAATTCTATACATTCCAGCAAATAAACTATTCTTACATAAACGATAACTTATCTTCAGTTCTATTTTATTCATTATTTCTTTAAAAATATCTTTCTGACCGATGCAGATTCACAAAATAAGGATAGCGAAGATAGATGCATAGGATCAAAATACAACTAGAATATTACTTGTCATATATCTTGACAATCATGGCACAGTGAATTAAAAGACACTATAGAGGAGTGACCTTTATCTGTCTACCAACCTCTATTATAGGAACGATGTTAAAGCTATTTCTTCAGCTTTATTATAACATCCAAAGTTTAAAGATATGCAAAAACACTGTCCAAACTATATGTGTTCAGTCATAGGGCTTAGTTAACTATACTGAAATCACACAAAACTAAATATGATCCAAATCCTTTATTTTTCCTATTTCTTTAAAAAAAAACATCATCTTGGTTTCCTCTCCACTAGTACTTCCAAGTCACTATCCGATCTTATTTCTCAAGATTTTTTCTATACTGTACATCGACAAATACATATCTGCATTACTAACAATAATAAAATTCATTTATTTTAAAACTATTCCACTGTTCTATAAGAAAATCTTTTTACTACTTTCCTCCGTATATTTAATCATATACAAACTATTTGAATATCTGAATACTTTATCACATGAAAGTTCAAAAGAATCACACAATTGTTATGTTAAATTATATGATTAATATACTTTAAATAAATTATTGCATGCATATTCCGAATTACTCCTATCTCATAATATGTTAAAAATGTTGTATAAAATGTGTACATATAATTTAAACTTTCACACTTCATTCTTAGGCCAATAGATGATCTAAAAAAATACACTATGCATTATAAACAACTATTAAAATTACCAAAACGACCTTTATCTTCTCGATCGCGTTCCGTAGGCTTCACCATCCATTTTATCCTTGTAGATATAAGATTCACATCCATACACTTTATTTTTAAACAATATTTTTATAATTTTATCAAGCTATTATATTTAAATTTTAATATTACTAAATTTATGTTTATATGTTTTCCCTAATCTCACATAACATTTTATATTCTAAAATAAATTAGTAAAAAATATTTAAACTATATTTACTGTACTTCTTTATCAAACTTTCTTGAAAACCGTTCATATTAAAGCTAAAAAAAATGTTTATTATTTCTTCTTCTGTCACTTAATGTTCTTCTCCCTGCTTGTTCAATTTTAAGGCAAAACAATTATTGATCTGTTTAATAAATATTCATAGATGACAATCCTTGGTTTTTTTTATAATATTTAATACAATTATTAATTATGACATTAGTTAATCCTGTAAAGAAAACGTCTACATATTCTCTTCTAATATTTTCTGCTAATATTTTCCCGCGCGACTTTTACGATGCATCTTCTAGGTACTTTTATTTAAGTATTCAGTAAAATTTTCTGTCTCCATGGATCCATTTTCATTAAGTTATTTAAATTTATATTTTCTAAATCAAGCATTTCTCCAATGAACACTTTTTAATATTTTCCAATTCCTCTTAGAGAAAGTTTTTTTTCTTTCTCTTTTTTCTAAAACACAATGGCTCTTTCCTATCATTATTCGGTAAGGTTTTCCTTTCTTTTAAAGTTCTGGTAACTATATACTTTGTAATGTTTCCTTTAAAAAGGACAAACATTCTTTCTCTGTTATAACTTTTACATAATTTTTTCTTTATGATATACGTATCTTAATTTTTCCATAGAGAAGAATAAAATAACTTCAGAGTAGCCTTATAAATTTGTGCGTCATAATTTTTCCTGACGGCAAATAACTTCTCTTTTAAGTTTTCCGTATAGCGTCCAAATTATATTCCTCTGAGTTATAATAATAAGTTTCTGGTTGAGCATAAATAAAGCTGTATCAAAGCACTTTATAAATATTTTTCCTTTATCATAACTTCTATATACTGTTTTCTGTAGTATTTCCATTTTACTGTAAGGTTTTGGCTAAACTTGAATAAAATATCCTGGTAAGAAAAACTTTTAAAATTAGCCCTCCATGTAAAGGCAGTTCAAAATATTATATTTAAAAAAACTTTTAAAAACAAATACAAAATTTTAAAATTATATTACTTTTCTAGCTTACGATTTTATACAGCTAAAAAATATGTTACTCCCTTCTTCACTTACACATTCTTTCTCCCGCTCTGTCTAATTCTTATATTTCGTCTGCTAAATTACCTCCGTTGATTGGTTAATGACTCTTTTTAGCGCGAACAAATTTACACATTTTTTAGTTTTATAACAGACTAGATTTTTCAAATAAGACATTTATGACGTAATGATTTAAAATATTACTTAAAATAGTATTTTTAACCTCAATTATAGTTTTATCAAAATCATTTAAACTTTAAAACAATTATTAAAATAACATTTAATATTTCAACTTTTACTTTAACGATAGATAGCAACTATATTTAGTTTTATAATTCACAAACTTTATTATTATATTCTAACAAGCGTGTGTGTGAAGGTATATAATATACAGTCACATGATTACTAACTTTATCAGATGATTTTTTTTAATTTACGTCTCGGTCTAAATTACCAAAACTGATATATTTTATAAAAATTTGGAAAATAATTTTAAAATGTAGAACCAAATATAATTCTCACCATCCTAAAGTTTATTTTAAAATATACTCTATTAATTTTGACTATTAAATATAATTATAACACTACATATAGCATTTATTTAATTTATTAGTTTTAAAATATCATACTCGAATTATTAATATATTTTTAACTATTTATAGCTGTATTATTTTATATGGCCAGCTTTTACAACCATAAGCAAGGATATAATTAAGCTTTATTTAACTGTTTTCTTTTAAAACAATCCATTACACTTTTATATACCAGGTATTTTCAGCCTTAAATTGTACTATAAGATCTAATCGATCATACAATTATCAATATATTACACAAACGTATTTTAAAATTTAAAATTTTTTAGCAATTGACCATTCTACCTTATTATGACCTATAGATAAGGGCACAATATATATATATATATATATATATATATATATATATATATATATATATATATATATATATATATATATATATATATATATATATATTCTAACCCAATAATTATTATTTATTAGTTTATTTTTATTTGCACCCATGACACTAATTTTTCAGGTTGTTGTTAAGGCAACCAAAATAAAGCAACATATCCATTAATTTTCCAATATGATCTAAAATACTTTTCATATAATACAATTGTACATTCAATTCTCTTAAGCCATGCCACGATTGTAATAACAACAATAATTGATCACTTATTAATTTAAAGAATAATTATAATAATATTAATCTCAGGGTTCTTTGTTTCATGTAAGGAAATGCTCGGCAGTATTGTGTTGTCGCATATGACTGGCATTCTGGTCGGCTATAGGAAACATTTATTTTACTTAAATTCAATGTGTCTTCATCTCTCATATCAACTGCTATATTATTTAAAGAGATGATAATTCTATTCAATAATGACGTATAATTTTGAATAACACAGCCTTTTTTTTTTTCAGAATCTCAGTCAGAATAATAAAAAGACAAGGGTGCTTTTTGTGTCCTTCCATCATCCATGACAACACAATAATATAACTAAGATTTATTACTTAGACAATTTAACTAAATGGGAATGGAATAATGTGCAACCAAAGTTAATGGTTTGGGAATAAATTCATTTTTTTTTTTTTTTACACAAAGGTGAATGTTTAGTCTTAAGTTTTCAACTCCATAAATAATTATCATTAAACTAAAATATAATGACATATTCCGATCTGCTTAACTTTATTTATCTGGTATATTAAGTTTTTAAGAATTTGGAATGATTTCGGACTCAAGAAAAGGTTTTGCAAATATTGTGCAAACACTTATATTTAGCATATAAAAACAAAAAAAATGAATCTACAACAAATTTTAACAAGACTATAATTTATTATTATCACAAAAAAAAATATATGAACATTTATTCAATAATCCCATAGTAATACAAAAATATAAAATATAACTGACATTAATCTGTATACTCTTTTGGTTATGGACTAGAGGTTACTACTTCTCCTGTATGCAATCATATGGATTGATTAACTAAAAGTACATTTCATTACCAATACATTGTTTATTAAATTTTGGTAACCTTGTAGAAGCTTTTATTCAAAATTATTGACTAACTATTTTTTTTTTTAAATGATTAATCCCATCATATGCAATACGCAAAATATTAAATTTATTTCTAATACATTTACTTTATTTATGGTCTTTAATGGGATAACCTATTCTAATTATAGGCCAGTTATCAGAAGTTACACTTACCATCTTACATTTAACTTAATGCTAACTTAAGTTATGATACAAATTTTATTCATACGTATAATTTTAAATATGAGTATTATTTAATTACTAACCAGAATTAAATATTGCATTTGAATATTCCTTCAGTAAATAAGCGTTTTAAATTACGCAATTTTAATTACTTTCTCCATTGATTTACTTGTCAAATACTAGCAATATTTAGCAGCACAATACAGATATTGATCTTAGTTACTAACGCACTATTTATACTAAAGTGGATCTTGAGGAACTAACACCTCCAATATAACCTTTATCTTGCCCGAACTTTCAAAATTAAGCACAATAATCAACACCTTCCATGGTGGAGCTATCTTTATTTTCACATGAGGAATATGGAATAACCACGAAGGTCTGTAGAGTAATCTACTACATTAAAATATTTTGGTGGTTTCTTGCCTCTTACTTGGGCATACAACGAACACACACCAAATACAATCCTCTCCTGGGATTTAAACGAATGAAGCATACTAAATGCTAGATAAATTCTTGATCGTCCTATCTATGAGAATCGATCACTTGGGCTATAAACATACCCGAACATTATATTTAAAATCTTCCTCTCATGGAAAACAAAGCTTTTGGGGAGATCATTTTTCATCCCACAAAATAAATACATTATAATTATTACCTATGCGAATATTAAGCATATACCAATGCTATATCTGGGCAGGATAAGTAAATACACTGATTATAATAAACTTATGTTACCGTGTATACTTTGATCAACATCTGAAATCAATGGACATCATAGAATAAAAGTATAATAATTTTAATTTTAATAAAGGAACATTCAAAAATAGTTGGTAGCATACTATCTTAAACTAAATAAAGTGGATGTGTTATTTAAGAATAATTAGGAATAAATTCCTCAATTAATACAGTATAAATTCGTTTCAAAACTTTAACAAGAAATATTTTGTTATAGCATTTTTTTTTTTAGTTACTTCTGATAATTTTCAATATTTATTTTACCCCTTAAATATCTAAATATTTTTCTTTTACGTATCTAACATACAAAATTTCTACCTACAATTGTATGTAATAATTAAAACATATTTTATAGATTTTTTTCTTTCGTGTTAAATATCAACTTAACCTATAATAATTATATTAAAACATACCTTTGTCATTACAAGGCTATTAAATATCACTTGACCATACAGACTTTAACCTATGTGATATAACAAAAAAAATACATATCATTTATAACTTAGTTTTAAACAATCATTAATTAACAAGTGCATACTCTCTCATTAGAAAATGTTTTTCTGTTGAGCAATTGGTCCAGGTGAAGAGCTTTATCCAGTCGTATTTCACGAAGCAAGTTTAAAAACAATAAACGCATGGTATTATTTCCTTTAAATAAAAGTTTTCTCTTATTTTGTGCGTTTAATAAATTAGGTAAAGAAAAATATAGCAGAATTGAAGATTAATTCTTACTTGAATTAAACTGCTACAATTTTGGGATCCATAGAAAATAAAATATACATATTCTAACATAACGAACAGTTGACGATAGACGATAAACATACACAATTTTTTTTTTTTTTATTATTATTGACGATACGTACAATTCATATTAGCTAGCTTACTTATGGATGGAAATGCGCAATTTTTCCGAGAGATTATTCTGATAATAACTGCAGCTGATTTACATGTATAGGAAGTTTTAATAACTCCAACTGATGTGTAATATAATATATCATTTATTTTTATCATTAAGTCACTAAGATATTTGGTTTTGTTCATACTTTAGGAATTATAAATTTTTTTTAACGGTAACTTCTCCGTAAGAATGCCCCTATATAACTTTTCCTATATTTACTCTGAGAAAGTTTATATATTTTTTTTTTTAAAAAAAAATATACAGGTGCATAATTTAATCTTATTTATCATTATTATTATTTCCAGACAATTCTTGGTGAATAAAACATATTTTAACGTATGTAACTACATTACTTGTAAAGGCAGACAATATTGAGAAAGAGCGCGAAAATGTTTCTAGTTGATTTTCCTTGGTTTCAAAATATTTCTTTCAATTATTATTATTTTTTTCTTTCTATACCAAGAAAATATCAATAAATGACATAAAGTTAATAAATAATTAATCTTTTCTTGGAAATCGCTTCTTTTCCTTAATTTAGATATAATATAATTTTTCGTGACTCTTTTAGTTACATCTGTCATTTTTTGAACTTTAGCATGAGACAATAAACTTTTAAGTATAAAAGGTCTTTAAATAGGTAGATGGCAAAGAAAATCAGGATATCTTATCAAAAAAATTTAGCCACACATTATATTATTAAAATTTTACTTTGATTACATTTATTTCTGCAAAATAAAATGAAAAAATTGAGTTACCAAATTTCAGCACTGTTCCTTCCTTGAAAACTAAAAGCAGACTATATTTTTTAAAAAAAAAATGATCTTGATTATGAAATTGGTTGTTTCGTTTTGTTGTTGTTTTTTTTTTTTACTTTAGCGACCTCTTCCAGAAAAATAATCATTTGATTATAACATAAACAAAAGAAAGGAAAAACCTATTACAATCATATAGTTTTCAGTATTATTTACCTGGATTACAAAGTAATTTGACAATATAAAAAAATAATAATAAATACATTAAATTAACAATCAGTGATGTATAATTCTTTAAACATTATTATTTTTTTTTTTTTTTTTTTTTTTTTTTTACAAAAAGAAATTACCAGAAGTTATTGTGCTTTATGATAAGACACTCATCCACTCTCCCCTCTACCCATCCAAAATCAATTACTGTTTAGCTTTTATACCATATTAATTTGCTCTAATTATTAATATCTCAATTAAATTATTCATGTTCTCTCTTTAAAAATGACATTGAGTTATTAAATCTATTAGTTATTCACCCAAAACATGCCAAAGTGAGTGAATAGCATACTTTATTAATCAATTATTACTATTGTTATTTTATCTTTTTATTTCTTTAAAGAATAGCATTGTTTTCCTGCAGAAATAATGCCAAGTAAACCAAGTGTCAATAACACTAGGTTACAATTCTCCCACCGTTATAATAAATAAAAAATAAAATAATATATGCATTTTTAACACTTCTTATGGTATTACTAAGTTTATATCCTACTTCTTTCTTATGTCAATAAATACAGTTTAAAGGATTTAATTTTGCTTGGGATATGGTAGTAAGCTTCGGGCATTATAGGTACCTCTTGTTCCATCAGGGGTTGAGACTAAAAAGGCATTCTCACCCACTTGTTTCACAATTTCATAGGGGCCTTCATAAAGATACATGAATTTTCTAAACATATGTTTCCGGAGATTACTCACATGGGGAGTTCTAATTAAAACAAAATCATGGACTTTAAAAGGATGTGGACTGGTTTTGGAATAACGAGTGTGTTTATCACCCATCTTTTTAAGGTTAATTCTGGCCAGTGCTTGGTCATGTTCCACATTAATATTTTCCACTATTACAGGTAACAGTGTTTTGATTAGTAAAGGTTCAGGTCTACCAAAGTGCAGCCGAATTGGAGACATCCTAGTAGACTCATTAATAGTTATATTTATATAATTAATCACCTGTGGCAACTTATTGACCCACTGTTTGTGATCCTGTTCCATATTGTAACCTAGTGTTATTAACACTTGGTTTACTTGGCATTATTTCTGCAGGAAAACAATGCTATTCTTTAAAAAATAAAAAGATAAAATAACAATAGTAATAATTGATTAATAAAGTATGCTATTCACTCACTTTGGCATGTTTTGGGTGAATAACTAATAGATTTAATAACTCAATGTCATTTTTAAAGAGAGAACATGAATAATTTAATTGAGATATTAATAATTAGAGCAAATTAATATGGTATAAAAGCTAAACAGTAATTGATTTTGGATGGGTAGAGGGGAGAGTGGATGAGTGTCTTATCATAAAGCACAATAACTTCTGGTAATTTCTTTTTGTAAAAAAAAAAAAAAAAAAAATAATGTTTAAAGAATTATACATCACTGATTGTTAATTTAATGTATTTATTATTATTTTTTTTATATTGTCAAATTACTTTGTAATCCAGGTAAATAATACTAAAACTATATGATTGTAATAAGTTTTTCCTTTCTTTTGTTTATGTTATAATCAAATGATTATTTTTCTGGAAGAGGTCGCTAAAGTAAAAAAAAAAAAAAAAAACAACAACAAAACGAAACAACCAATTTCATAATCAAGATCATTTTTTTTTGAAAAAAAAGATAGTCTGCTTTTAGTTTTCAAGGAAGGAACAGTGCTGAAATTTGGTAACTCAATTTTTTCATTTTATTTTGCAGAAATAAATGTAATCAAAGTAAAATTTTAATAATATAATGTGTGGCTAAATTTTTTTGATAAGATATCCTGATTTTCTTTGCCATCTACCTATTTAAAGACCTTTTATACTTAAAAGTTTATTGTCTCGCGCTAAAGTTCAAAAATGACAGATGTAACTAAAAGAGTCACGAAAAATTATATTATATCTAAATTAAGGAAAAGAAGTGATTTCCAAAAAAAAATTAATTATTTATTAACTTTATGTCATTTATTGATATTTTCTTGGTATAGAAAGAAAAAAATAATAATAATTGAAAGAAATATTTTGAAACCAAGGAAAATCAACTAGAAACATTTTCGCGCTCTTTCTCAATATTGTCTGCCTTTACAAGTAATGTAGTTACATACGTTAAAATATGTTTTATTCACCAAGAATTGTCTGGAAATAATAATAATGATAAATAAGATTAAATTATGCACCTGTATATTTTTTTAAAAAAAAAAAAAATATATAAACTTTCTCAGAGTAAATATAGGAAAAGTTATATAGGGGCATTCTTACGGAGAAGTTACCGTTAAAAAAAAAAATTTATAATTCCTAAAGTATGAACAAAACCAAATATCTTAGTGACTTAATGATAAAAATAAATGATATATTATATTATACATCAGTTGGAATTATTAAAACTTCCTGTACACGTAAATTGACTGCAGTTATTATCATAATAATCTCTCGGAAAATTGCGCATTTCCGTCCATAAGTAAGCTAGCTAATATGAATTGTACGTATCGTCAATAAAAAAAAAAAAAAAAGAATTGTGTATGTTTATCGTCTATAGTCAAATATTCATTTATGTTAGAATATGTATATTTTATTTTCTATGGATCCCAAAATTGTAGCAGTTTAATTCAAGTAAGAATTAATCTTCAATTCTGCTATATTTTTCTTTACCTAATTTATTAAACGCACAAAATAAGAGAAAACTTTTATTTAAAGGAAATAATACCATGCGTTTATTGTTTTTAAACTTGCTTTGTGAAATACGACTGGATAAAGCTCTTCACCTGGACCAATTGCTCAACAGAAAAACATTTTCTAATGAGAGAATATGCACTTGTTAATTAATGATTGTTTAAAACTAAGTTATAAATGATATGTATTTTTTTTGTTATATCACATAGGTTAAAGTCTGTATGGTCAAGTGATATTTAATAGCCTTGTAATGACAAAGGTATGTTTTAATATAATTATTATAGGTTAAGTTGATATTTAACACGAAAGAAAAAAATCTATAAAATATGTTTTAATTAGTACATACAATTGTAGGTAGAAATTTTGTATGTTAGATACGTAAAAGAAAAATATTTAGATATTTAAGGGGTAAAATAAATATTGAAAATTATCAGAAGTAACTAAAAAAAAAATGCTATAACAAAATATTTCTTGTTAAAGTTTTGAAACGAATTTATACTGTATTAATTGAGGAATTTATTCCTAATTATTCTTAAATAACACATCCACTTTATTTAGTTTAAGATAGTATGCTACCAACTATTTTTGAATGTTCCTTTATTAAAATTAAAACTTTTATTCTATGATGTCCATTGATTTCAGATGTTGATCAAAGTATACATGGTAACATAAGTTTATTATAATCAGTGTATTTACTTATCCTGCCCAGATATAGCATTGGTATATGCTTAATATTCGCATAGGTAATAATTATAATGTATTTATTTTGTGGGATGAAAAATGATCTCCCCAAAAGCTTTGTTTTCCATGAGAGGAAGATTTTAAATATAATGTTCAGGTATGTTTATAGCCCAAGTGATCGATTCTCATAGATAGGACGATCAAGAATTTATCTAGCATTTAGTATGCTTCATTCGTTTAAATCCCAGGAGAGGATTGTATTTGGTGTGTGTTCGTTGTATGCCCAAGTAAGAGGCAAGAAACCACCAAAATATTTTAATGTAGTAGATTACTCTACAGACCTTCGTGGTTATTCCATATTCCTCATGTGAAAATAAAGATAGCTCCACCATGGAAGGTGTTGATTATTGTGCTTAATTTTGAAAGTTCGGGCAAGATAAAGGTTATATTGGAGGTGTTAGTTCCTCAAGATCCACTTTAGTATAAATAGTGCGTTAGTAACTAGGATCAATATCTGTATTGTGCTGCTAAATATTGCTAGTATTTGACAAGTAAATCAATGGAGAAAGTAATTAAAATTGCGTAATTTAAAATGCTTATTTACTGAAGGAATATTCAAATGCAATATTTAATTCTGGTTAGTAATTAAATAATACTCATATTTAAAATTATACGTATGAATAAAATTTGTATCATAACTTAAGTTAGCATTAAGTTAAATGTAAGATGGTAAGTGTAACTTCTGATAACTGGCCTATAATTAGAATAGGTTATCCCATTAAAGACCATAAATAAAGTAAATGTATTAGAAATAAATTTAATATTTTGCGTATTGCATATGATTGGATTAATCATTTAAAAAAAAAAATAGTTAGTCAATAATTTTGAATAAAAACTTCTACAAGGTTACCAAAATTTAATAAACAATGTATTGGTAATGAAATGTACTTTTAGTTAATCAATCCATATGATTGCATACAGGAGAAGTAGTAACCTCTAGTCCATAACCAAAAGAGTATACAGATTAATGTCAGTTATATTTTATATTTTTGTATTACTATGGGATTATTGAATAAATGTTCATATATTTTTTTTTGTGATAATAATAAATTATAGTCTTGTTAAAATTTGTTGTAGATTCATTTTTTTGTTTTTATATGCTAAATATAAGTGTTTGCACAATATTTGCAAAACCTTTTTTTTGAGTCCGAAATCATTCCAAATTCTTAAAAACTTAATATACCAGATAAATAAAGTTAAGCAGATCGGAATATGTCATTATATTTTAGTTTAATGATAATTATTTATGGAGTTGAAAACTTAAGACTAAACATTCACCTTTGTGTAAAAAAAAAAAAATGAATTTATTCCCAAACCATTAACTTTGGTTGCACATTATTCCATTCCCATTTAGTTAAATTGTCTAAGTAATAAATCTTAGTTATATTATTGTGTTGTCATGGATGATGGAAGGACACAAAAAGCACCCTTGTCTTTTTATTATTCTGACTGAGATTCTGAAAAAAAAGGGCTGTGTTATTCAAAATTATACGTCATTATTGAATAGAATTATCATCTCTTTAAGTAATATAGCATATGATATGAGAGATGAAGACACATTGAATTTAAGTAAAATAAATGTTTCCTATAGCCGACCAGCATGCCAGTCATATGCGACAACACAATTCCGCCAAGTATTTCCTTACATGAAACAAAGAACCCTGAGATTAATATTATTATAATTATTCTTTAAATTAATACTTGATCAATTATTGTTGTTATTACAAGCGTGGCATGGTTTAAGAGAATTGAATGTACAATTGTATTATATGAAAAATATTTTAGATTATATTGGCAAAATAGTGGATATTTGTTTTATTTTGGCTGCCTTAATTTCCAACAACCTGAAAAATTAGTGTCAAAAGTGCAAAACTGCAAATAAATAAACTAGTAAATACTGGGTTAGAAATGGCCACCCAACTATAGGGGCGATCAATGGCTATAGCTGGCCACGAGGAATTTAGTAAACTTTTCTTGAAGTCAATATTAATATTGTTTGCACTTGAATGGATTAGTTATTCATTGATTAAAAATATTTTCCAATAAAGAATTGTTTTAGCCATAAGATATTATGTGAATATCTATTATATGATCTAATCTTTTGCCACTGAAAAATAAATAATTAAGTTGTCAGTTTATGATGTTGTGGTCTGTAGGCATTTCCATAAAACACTGTAATGATTTTATCATTTATGATGATCTGTTTGTCTGGTCTTGTGATTGGCACTTATGCTATATTACATAATATCTAATGATATTTATATGGACCAAGAAGCATGTGAAAAAGAAAAAAAAAGCATATTTAGTAGTTAATGTTGGAGCTTTAGGGATATTAAATGTCAGAGCATAGTTTTGGTGTAGATTGTTTTTGTTAGGAGAGGCATGGAGGCAGGATGTCTTGTCAATAATTTCTTATCGATAAATTTATTAATAGTTCATTGCTAATATTTCAGTATTGTTAAATACTAAAAGAGTTAGAATTTTAATATGAGTGAAAACAAAGATAATCATAGTATTTCTGAGGATTTGGGAGGATCCCAAGAGTTACAATCCCCTGATACACAGACTCCATATTTTAGTGTAGAATTAAAAGAGGAAGGGGAAGATTTGGATATAGCTAACCCAGAAGAAGCCACAATAATAAAGGGAAAACATGATAATGAGCCAGATCAATTAATGAGAAATACATTGGAGGAATTCTTGAAAAAATTAGAAAAATCAAATAGTGAATTGAAAAGTCAGATACAAAACTCAAATAGTGAATTAAAAAGTGAATTAAAAAGTCAGATCCAAAACTCAAATAGTAAATTAGAACAATCAAATAGTGAATTAAAAAGTCAGATCCAAAACTCAAATAGTAAATTAGAACAATCAAATAGTGAATTAAAAAGTCAGATCCAAAATTCAAATAGTAAATTAGAACAATCAAATAGTAAATTAAAAAGTCAGATCCAAAACTCAAATAGTAAGTTAGAACAATCAAATAGTGAATTAACAAGTCCGATACAAAACTGAAATAGTGAATTAAAAAAATGAATTAAAAAGTCAGATACAAAATTTAAATATTAAATTAAAGAATCAAATGCAGGAGATCAAAGAGACATCTCAAAATCAAGTACAGGAGATAAAGGACTTAAGGGAAGATTTGAGAAATCATGTAGAAGAATCAAAATTGGCCTCTGAAAAGCTGGAAATAAGAATAAGGAAAGAGATCGAAACAAATTCTGAAAGGGCAGAAAATATGATTGAGGCTATCCAGCAGGTCTTTAAAAGTCAATATATTGTATTAAACAATGAAGTACAGGAAATAAGAAATTATCAAAAGGAAACAGTAGTATTTCAAAGAGAAGTTCAGGATAGAGTTGAATCTATTAAGGGAGAATTAGACAGTGCTAGGAGTGAAGTTAGTAATTTGAAAGAGGAAGTTAAAAATATAACTCTAGCACCTGACAACGTAGTGAAAGGATGTCAGAGCCAGATTACCAGATTAATAGCTAAACTAAAAACTCAAGAGTTAACCCAATGTGAGATTAATCAAAATCTAGAAAGTGAGCTAAGTCAAGTTATGGAAAGAGTAGAAAATTTTAATGATATAATAAAGAGTAATGCACAGCTATTACATAATAATCTCCAAGATGAAATAGGGGAATTAATGACTCAGTGTGAGAGTAAAGTCTATCAAAGGTTAGAAGATAAATTGGGGATAGATAAAGATGAAACTATTAACCAATTGGAACAACAGATTAAAACTTAAATGTAGGCCTAAAAGATAGTTCAAAGAGAATAGACTGTGAATGGCAGAACTGTAAGTTAGAATTAGAGAGTCGAATGCAAGCTATAGACTATAATAGGGATAATTTTACAAAAAGTAAAAAAGTTGTTCAAAGTAAAGGTTTATCTGAAACTCAAGTAAAGGAAACAAATAATGGTCATAATAACCAAGTAATATCTGAGTTACATACGGTAAGTAGTCCAGTAGAATCAATATACAATCCATTAAATGAGGCTAGAAGTAAAGTCATGCTAGAGCCATAAAGTAATAGCTCCATGGCCTTAAAATTCTTAAAAATAAATTTTTTTAGAGGTGAATGTCTGGAGAATCCACACGAGTATCTCCAGAATCTGGAGGAGTTATTCACCTTATGTCATTTATCTGAGATAGAAAAGATTGTTATTGCCGCTAAATATTTGTGTGCAGCATCTAAAGACTGGTGGCAATCATTATTTATTAAACCAGAAACATATGGAGACTTCAAATATCTTATGTTAGCCAGTTATTGGGGGGAAGACCACCAAGATAACCTGAGATATCAGATATCTCAAGAAAGACATCATGTAAATTAAGGTAGTTATACTCAGTTTTTCAGGAGTCAGGCCGTCAAATTGAAAACCTTGACAGCTTATCCTTTATCTGAGACACAAATTGTGCGAATAATTCGCCATAATCTGCCGAGGCATATAGAGCAGATCTTGATTGCTGCTGACAGACATACCATAGAAGAGGTAGTAGAAATTTTAGATTCGTTAGAGACCAGTGATAAGAATATTGATAATAGAATTAGGGTAAATAGAGACACCCATCCTATGGTGGATAATATCAATTTCGCAGATAGGTCACATATGGGAAAAAGGAAGTTAGTGAGAGAAAAAGGATATTATAGGACGAATCCCTATGGTAGACAGAATAGCCACCTCAGTAGGCCAACAGTCAAGAGTAGAATTCTGAATGAGAATCAGCCTTCTACTAGTGGTATCCCAACAATACCAAAGAAAAAAATAAAAGGTAGTAAAAGTAGCGGGGCATTAAATTAAAAAGGACCTCGCAGGAACATTCCTCACTTCGGGGCCTTATTTTTAAGTATATGGGGAACAGCATGATGTGGATTATCAATAATATAAACCTTTCAACCGTCAAAAATTTATTCTTGTGATGTAGGACGTTTTTACCAAATATGTTTCTGCTTACCCAGTTCCAAAAACAGATGCTAAAAATGTTATTAAGTGCTTGAAAACTTATCAAATTCCATTAATAAAAAAACCAGCTTTAATACTTACTGACCACGCTACTGCATTCATTTTTGGTACATGGAAAAAGTGGGGTAAGAAGCAAAATATTCAACATATCATGTGCTCGATTAGAAATCCCCAATCTAATCCAAGTGAAAGAATCATGCGTGAGATAAGTAGGTTGTTCCGAGTATATATGGAATGGGATCACAAACAGTGGGTCAATAAGTTGCCACAGGTGATTAATTATATAAATATAACTATTATTGAGTCTACTAGGATGTCTCCAATTCAGCTGCACTTTGGTAGACCTGAACCTTTACTAATCAAAACACCGTTACCCATAATAGTGGAAAATATTAATGTGGAACATGACCAAGCACTGGCCAGAATTAACCTGGCAAGATGGGTGATAAATGCACTCATTATTCCAAAACCAGTCCACATCCTTTTAAAGTCCATGATTTTGTTTTAATTAGAACTCCCCATGTGAGTAATCTCCGGAAACATATGTTTAGAAAATTCATGTATCTTTATGAAGGCCCCTATGAAATTGTGAAACAAGTGGGTGAGAATGCCTTTTTGGTCTCAACCCCTGATGGAACAAGAGGTACCTATAATGCCCAAAGCTTACTACCATATCCCAAGCAAAATTAAATCCTTTAAACTGTATTTATTGACATAAGAAAGAAGTAGGATATAAACTTAGTAATACCATAAGAAGTGTTAAAAATGCATATATTATTTTATTTTTTATTTATTATAACGGTGGGAGAATTGTAAACTAGTGTTATTGACACTTGGTTTACTTGGCATTATTTCTGCAGGAAAACAATGCTATTCTTTAAAGAAATAAAAAGATAAAATAACAATAGTAATAATTGATTAATAAAGTATGCTATTCACTCAATTTGGCATGTTTTGGGTGAATAACTAATAGATTTAATAACTCAATGTCATTTTAAAGAGAGAACATGAATAATTTAATTGAGATATTAATAATTAGAGCAAATTAATATGGTATAAAAGCTAAACAGTAATTGATTTTGGATGGGTAGAGGGGAGAGTGGATGAGTGTCTTATCGTAAAGCACAATAACTTCTGGTAATTTCTTTTTGTAAAAAAAAAAAAGAAAAAAAAATAATGTTTAAAGAATTATACATCACTGATTGTTAATTTAATGTATTTATTATTATTTTTTTTATATTGTCAAATTACTTTGTAATCCAGGTAAATAATACTGAAAACTATATGATTGTAATAAGTTTTTCCTTTCTTTTGTTTATGTTATAATCAAATGATTATTTATCTGGAAGAGGTCGCTAAAGTAAAAAAAACAAAACAACAACAACAAAACAAAACAACCAATTTCATAATCAAGATCATTTTTTTTGAAAAAAAAGATGGTCTGCTTTTAGTTTTCAAGGAAGAAACAGTGCTGAAATTTGGTAACTCAATTTTTCATTTTATTCTGCAGAAATAAATGTAATCAAAGTAAAATTTTAATAATATAATGTGTGGCTAAATTTTTTTGATAAGATATCCTGATTTTCTTTGCCATCTACCTATTTAAGGACCTTTTATACTTAAAAGTTTATTGTCTCGCGCTAAAGTTAAAAAATGACACATGTAACTAAAAGAGTCACGAAAAATTATATTATATCTAAATTAAGCAAAAGAAGTGATTTCCAAGAAAAAAATAATTATTTATTAACTTTATGTCATTTATTGATATTTTCTTGGTATAGTAAGAAAAAAAAAATAATTGAAAGAAATATTTGAAACCAAGGAAAATCAACTAGAAACATTTTCGCGCTGTTTCTCAATATTGTCTGCCTTTACATGTAATGTAGTTACATACGTTAAAATATGTTTTATTCACCAAGAATTGTCTGGAAATAATAATAATGATAAATAAGATTAAATTATGCACCTGTATATTTTTAAAAAAAAAAAAAAAATAAAAAAAAAATATAAACTTTCTTAGAGTAAATATAGGAAAAGTTATATAGGGGCATTCTTACGGAGAAGTTACCGTTAAAAAAAAAAACACTTATAATTCCTAAAGTATGAACAAAACCAAATATCTTAGTGACTTAATGATAAAAATAAATGATATTATATTATACATCAGTTGGAATTATTAAAAATTCCTGTACATGTAAATTGACTGCAGTTATTATCATAATAATCTCTCGGAAAATTGCGCATTTCCGTCCATAAGTAAGCTAGCTAATATGAATTGTACGTATCGTCAATAAAAAAAAAAGAATTGTGTATGTTTATCGTCTATCGTCAACTGTTCTTTATGGTAGAATATGTATATTTTATTTTCTATGGATCCCAAAAATTGTAGCAGTTTAATTCAAGTAAGAATTAATCTTCAATTCTGCTATATTTTTCTTTACCTAATTTATTAAACGCACAAAATAAGAGAAAACTTTTATTTAAAGGAAATAATACCAGGCGTTTATTGTTTTTAAACTTGCTTCATGAAATTCGACTGGATAAAGCTCTTCACCTGGACCAATTGCTCAACAGAAAAACATTTTCTAATGAGAGAATATGCACTTGTTAATTAATGATTGTTTACAACTAAGTTATAAATGATATGTATTTTTTTTGTTATATCACATAGGTTAAAGTCTATATGGTCAAGTGATATTTAATAGCTTTGTAATGACAAAGGTATGTTTTAATATAATTATTATAGGTTAAGTTGATATTTAACACGAAAGAAAAAATCTATAAAATATGTTTTAACAAGTACATACAATTGTAGGTAGAAATTTTGAATGTTAGATATATAAAAGAAAAATATTTAGATATTTAAGGGGTAAAATAAATATTGAAAATTATCAGAAGTAACTAAAAAAAAAAATGCTATAACAAAATATTTCTTGTTAAAGTTTTGAAACGAATTTATACTGTATTAATTGAGGAATTTATTCCTAATTATTCTTAAATAACACATCCACTTTATTTAGTGTAAGATAGTATGCTACCAACTATTTTTGAATGTTCCTTTATTAAAATAAAATTATTATACTTTTATTCTATGATGTCCATTGATTTCAGATGTTGATCAAAGTATACACGGTAACATAAGTTTATTATAATCAGTGTATTTACTTATCCTGCCCAGATATAGCATTGGTATATGCTTAATATTCGCGTAGGTAATAATTATAATGTATTTATTTTGTGGGATGAAAAATGATCTCCCCAAAAGCTTTGCTTTCCATGAGAGGAAGATTTTAAATATAATGTTCAGGTAGGTTTATAGCCCAAGTGATCGATTCTCATAGATAGGATGATCAAGAATTTATCTAGCATTTAGTATGCTTCATTCGTTTAAATTCCAGGAGAGGATTGTATTTGATGTCTGTTCATTGTATGCCCAAGTAAAAGGCAGGAAACCACTAAAATATTTTAATGTAGTAGATTACTCTACAGACCTTCGTGGTTATTCCATATTCCTCATGTGAAAATAAAGATAGCTCCACCATGGAAGGTGCTGATTATTGTGCTTAATTTTGAAAGTTCAGGCAAGATAAAGGTTATATTGGAGGTGTTAGTTCCTCAAGATCCACTTTAGTATAAATAGTGTGTTAGTAACTAGGATCAATATCTGTATTGTGCTGCTAAATATTGCTAGTATTTGATAAGTAAATCAATGGAGAAAGTAATTAAAATTGCGTAATTTAAATGCTTATTGACTGAAGGGGTATTCAAATGCAATATTTAATTCTGGTTAGTAATTAAATAATACTCATATTTAAAATTATACGTATGAATAAAATTTGTATCATAACTTAAGTTAGCATTAAGTTAAATGTAAGATGGTAAGTGTAACTTCTGATAACTGGCCTATAATTAGAATAGGTTATCCCATTAAAGACCATAAATAAAGTAAATGTATTAGAAATAAATTTAATATTTTGCATATTGCATATGATTGGATTAATCATTTAAAAAAAATAGTTAGTCAATAATTTTGAATAAAAGCTTCTACAAGGTTACCAAAATTTAATAAACAATGTATTGGTAATGAAATGTACTTTTAGTTAATCAATCCATATGATTGCATACAGGAGAAGTAGTAACCTCTAGTCCATAACCAAAAGAGTATACAGATTAATGTCAGTTATATTTTATATTTTTGTATTACTATGGGATTATTGAATAAATGTTCATATATTTTTTTTGTGATAATAATAAATTATAGTCTTGTTAAAATTTGTTGTAGATTCATTTTTTTGTTTTTATATGCTAAATATAAGTGTTTGCACAATATTTGCAAAACCTTTTTTTGAGTCCGAAATCATTCCAAATTCTTAAAAACTTAATATACCAGATAAATAAAGTTAAGCAGATCGGAATATGTCATTATATTTTAGTTTAATGATAATTATTTATGGAGTTGAAAACTTAAGACTAAACATTCACCTTTGTGTAAAAAAAAAAAAAAAAAGAATTTATTCCCAAACCATTAACTTTGGTTGCACATTATTCCATTCCCATTTAGTCAAATTGTCTAAGTAATAAATCTTAGTTATATTATTTTGTTGTCATGGATGATGGAAGGACACAAAAAGCACCCTTGTCTTTTTATTATTCTGACTGAGATTCTGGAAAAAAGGGCTGTGTTATTCAAAATTATACGTCATTATTGAATAGAATTATCATCTCTTTAAATAATATAGCAGTTGATATGAGAGATGAAGGCACATTGAATTTAAGTAAAATAAATGTTTCCTATAGCTGACCAGAATGCCAGTCATATGCGACAACAAAATACTGCCGAGCATTTTCTTACATGAAACAAAGAACTCTGAGATTAATATTATTATAATTATTCTTTAACTTAATACGTGATCAATTATTATTGTTATTACAATCATGGCATCGCTTAAGAGAATTGAATGTACAATTGTATTATATGAAAAGTATTTTAGATCATAGTGGCAAATTAGTGGATATTTGTTTTATTTTGGTTGCCTTAATTTCCAACAACCTGAAAAATTAGTGTCATGGATGAAAAGTGAAAACAAAATAACCTAATACAGCTCAGAGTATAATTAGTGTGCACATAAACTAATAAACAATAAAAAATACTGGGTTAGAATATATACTCGGAACAACCTACTTATCTCACGCATGATTCTTTCACTTGGATTGGATTGGGGATTTCTAATCGAGCACATGATATGTTGAATATTTTGCTTCTTACCCCACTTTTTCCATGTACCAGAAATGAATGCAGTAGCGTGGTCGGTAAGTATTGAAGCTGGTTTTCTTATTAATGGAATTTGATAAGTTTCCAAGCACTTAATAACATTTTTAGCATCTGTTTTAAGAACTGGGTAAGCAGA
>JAQFVV010001392.1:61531-74271 GCA_028023455.1 Epiperipatus broadwayi | reverse complement strand
TATTTTTATCTAATATAGCTCGACGTTTGGTTAGTTATAATAATTCAGCTACAGCGATATGCAGTTCAGACAGAGATAGAATAAAAAAAATTATCATTAATAAAATAAATTTAAAAAGAAAATTTAGAATAAACTAACATTCTTTCTCTATCCAAAACACATTCTCTGAGCTGTAAGTACTTGCACTATTCGACAATGATGATGATGATTTCATGTCATTGTTAATATTACTGACTAAAACAAAACATTCATTAATTTGCCAATATGATCTCAATATTTTATTATTATACAATCCCAAGTTTCAATCTCTTAAGCCATGCCATGCTTGTAAAGTTAATCATAATTGATCAATTCTTAATGTAAGAGCACTTATAATAATGACACTAATCTCAGGGTTCTCTGTTATTTTTAAAGAAAAATGCTTGGCAGTATTGTGTTGTCGCATATGACTGACATTTTGGTCAGCTATAGGAAACATTTACCTTATTGAAATTCAGGTGTTTTCATCCACATATCAACTATTATAATATTTAACGAGATGATAACCATATTCAATAACAATGCATAATTTTGAGTAATACAGCCCCTTTTAATCCAGAATCTCAGTCGGAATAGAAGTGGAAAGACAGGGTGCTTTGATTCCTTCCATCCTCCATGACAACACAATAATTTAACTGATATTTGTCACTCAGACCACTTCCCTTAAAAGTGTACAAAATAATGTGCAACAAAAAGCTAATAGTTTGGGAATAAAAGTGATTTTACACACACATAAAATAAAAAATGTTCTAGTCTGAAGTTTTCAATTCCATAAATAATTCTTATTAAATTAAAATATACTGAAATATTCTGATCTGCTTACAATTGTCTATCTGGTGTATTGAATTTAAGATTTCATAAATGATTTTGGACTCAAGAAAAGTATTGCAAGTATTATGCAAATACACTTTTATTTAGCACACAAGAAAAATGACTCAAAACAACTTGTAACAAGACTATAATTTATTATTAAATTTTAACAAGATTATAATTTATTATTACAGTTTAACAAAACTATCCTTTATGATTAACATAATAAACAAACATATACAATTTATTCGATCCCATATGGATAAAACAAAATATAACTAACAGTAATTAGTCTATACTTTTAGACCTGGATTCGAACTACTTCTTCATCTTCTTTTGACATTTATGCAAATTGAATATAACAAAATACATATTATTATCGATACATCAACTCATCCGTTTAGTGTATCTTTTATATGAATGGTTACTTAACTTTATTGACTATAGATCTGTTTTAAAACAAAAACAATTTGATTCTAGGCAATACGTACAAAAGCGATTTTTATTATCACATCATTTAATTAAATGATAGTTTTTATTTAGATAACTTATTATAATTTATGGGCCCCCTTTATTATTTTAATATTTACCTTAATAACAACTGAAGTTGGTATACACATTGTATTCCTCAGTATAAGTTATATTGTGAGTGCTAATTAATAATTAACCCGAATTAAACCTAGTATTTGAACCCTCCATTGGCAAATAAAAATTTCTAAATCACGCAATTTTAAACTTACTCTCTCCATTGACTTACGTGTGGATTACCAGCATTATTCCACAGGACAATCAGATGTTGATCATATATACTAGCACACTATTTATACTAAATGGATCATAAGGAATTAACCTTCAATATACCCGTTATCTTGCCATAACTTTCTAAACAAAACACAATATTCAACACCTTCGTGGTGGGAATTATCTCTATTTTCTCATGAGGAATATGGAATAACTCTGAAGGTCTGTAGAATTAGCCACCACATTAAAATAATTTGGGTGGTCCTTGCCTCTTACTTGGGCATAATAGGAGCGCACACCAAATATAATCCTCTCCTGGGATTTTCGCGAATGAAATACACAAAATACGATATAAATTACTGATCGTCCTAATAACTCTGAGAAGCGATCACTTGGGTTATAAACATACCCGAATACTAGATTTATCTATTCCCCTCATGGAAAATAAAGCTTTTTGGGAGATCATTTTCCATCCCACAAATAGATACATTACAATTATTACTAATGCAGATATTAATCATATACTAATGCTATATTGGGGCAAGACAAGCCAATACACTAATTACACTAAATTTATGTTCGGGGTATACTTAGATCAACGTCTGAAATCAATGGATATCACAGAATTAACCATAATAATTTTCACCTTTGCCAAAGAAACATTCAACAAGTAATTGGTAGTCTAGTATCTTGAACTAAATTAAGTGAATGCGTTAATAAAGAATAATTGGGAATAAGTTCCGTAATTAACATAGTATAAATTTGTTTCAAACTTTAAATAAGTAATATCCTGTATAGCACTTCTCTTTAATTACTTCTGATAATTTTAACTAGATATTTTACCTATTAAGTATCTGAATTTTTCTTCTTTTACGCATCTAACATATAAATTTATACCCATAATTGCATCTCATAAGTAAACACATTTTATTAAAAAGAATTTTTTTTATGTCAAATATAAATTTAACCTAGAATAATTACATGAAAACATACCTTTATGATTACAAGGTCATTTAAATATTACTTGACTATACAGCCTTTTTTTTTTTTTTTTTTTTTTTTTTTTTTTTAGTTAAAAAAATCATTACTTAACAAGTGCTTATAATCTCACTGGAAAAATGTTTTTCCGTTGGGTAATTTATCTGGATGAAGAACTTGATCCATTCGTAGTTCACGAAGCAAATTTAAAATAAGAAACACATTTTATTATTTTATTTATATAAAAGTTGCCTCCATTCTGGTGCAATTAATAAATTAGGCAAAGAAAACATAGCACCGTTGGATGTTAATTCTTCTTTGAATTAACTGCTATAATTTTAGGGGATTCAAGAAAATAATACATATTTTAACATGACAAATATTTGATGATAGACGATCACATATACAATTCTTTTCTTTTTACTATTGGCGATACGTATCATTTTTAGCTAGCTGGCTTAGGAATAAAACTAATGCGCGAATTTTCCCAAATAATATTATTATAAGGTCTGCAGCTGACTTACGTTGATCTAAAGTTTTAATGACTCCAGTTGATGTATAATATAACATATTATATTAGGGTTATAATTAAGTCACTAATGTTTATAGTTTTTATTCCTACTCTAGGAATTATAATTTTTCTTTAATAATGAATTCTCCGTAAAATGCACACATACAAATTTTCCGATATTTGCCTTGAGAGAATTTATATTTTCTTTTTAAAAAATATAGAGGTGCATAAGTAAATATCCTTTATCATTAATATTATTTCTAGATAATTTTCAGTGAATAAAACACATTTTAACAAGTGGAACTTTTACATTATTTTCAAAAGCGGACAATTTCTTTTAGAAAATAAGCGGCGAAATTTTCTAGTTAACTTTCCTTGGCTTTTCTATTATGTCTTTTTAATTATAAATATTCTTTTATACCACCGAAAAGATTATTAAATAAGGTAAAGTTAACAAATAATTGATTATTTCCTGGAAATTACTTATATTACTTATTTTAAACATAATGACATTTTCCGTGATTGCCGTAGTTAATACGGTCATTTTGAACTTTAGCATACGATAGTATATTTTTGCATATAAAAAGCTTTAAATAGGTAGATGGCCACAGAAAACAGAATATCTTATCAAATAGGATTAGCCACGCATGATATTTGTAAACATTTACTGGACTTATATTTATTTCTGCAATAAAAAATATAAAAAAAAAATATTGTTGCAATTTCAATACTGCTTCCTCCCTTGTAAAACTAAAGTCAGACTAAACTTTCTTCAAATTTTGGTGGTCTTGTTTTAGTGACCTCTTATAGAAAAATAATCATTTAATTATACATAAACAAAAGAAAGGGAAAAAAACTTATTACAGTCATATATTTTTCCATTATGATTTAAACAAATTACAAAGTAATTTGACAAATAATGAAAAATAATAAATATTCTTTAACTAACAATGCTTATTAGTGGTGTATATTTCTGTATACATTATTATCTAAATTAATTTAAAAATTACCAGAAGTTATTGTGCTTTATGATAAGACATTCATCTACTCTCCCTCTCCACCCATCCAAAATCAATTACTGTTTATGATATGTGCTTTTATACTATATTAAATTGCTCTTATTGTTAACATTTTAATTAAATTATCCATGCTCTTCTTCAAAATGACTTTGGATTACCAAAATTTTTAGTTATTTGCTTAAAATACATTACAGTGAGTAAATAGCATACTTTATTAATCACTTAATATTATTATTATTTTATCTTTTTATTTTCTAAAAAAATTACATTGTTTTCCTTTGAAAATAATGCCAAATAAACCAAGTGTCAATAACACTAGGTTACAATTCTCCCACCGTTATGAAAAATAAAAACAAAATAACATCATGCCTTATTAATATTTCTTATTGTAAAGCTAGGTCTATATCATACTTCTCTTTGTATTTAATCAATTCAATCTTACAGATTTAATTTTGTTTAGGATATGGTAGTAAGCTTCGGGCATTATAGGTACCTCTTGTTCCATCAGGGTTGAGACTAAAAAGGCATTCTCACCCACTTGTTTCACAATTTCATAGGGGCATTCATAAAGATACATAAATTTTGAGAACCATATGCTTCAATGGAGATTACTCACATGGGGAGTTCTAATTAAGACAAGGTCGTGGACTTTAAAAGGATGTGGACTGGTTTTGGAATAACGAGTGCGTTTATCACCCATCTTTTTTGGGGTTAATTCTAGCCATTGCTTGGTCATTTTCCACATTAATATTTTTTTCTATTATGGGTAACGGTGTTTTTATTAGTAAAGGTTCAGGTCTACTCAAAGTGGAGCCGGAATTGGAGACATCCTAGTAGACTCATTAATAATTTATATTTATATAGTTAATCACTTGTGGCAGCTTATTGACCCACTGTTTGTGATCCACTTTCTATATAAACTCGGAACAACCTATTCTTATTTCACGCATAATTCTTTCACTTGGATTGGATTGGGGATTTCTAATTGAGCACATGATATGTTGAATATTTTGTTTTTTACCCCACTTTTTTCCATGTACCAGAGATGAATGCAGTAGCGTGATCAGTAAGTATTGAAGCTGGTTTTCCTACTAATGGAATTTGATATGTTTCCAAGCACTTACTAACATTTTTAGCATCTGTTTTTGGAACTGGGTAAGCAGAGACATATTTGTTAAAAACATCATACATCACAAGAATAAATTTTTGATGGTTGAAAGGTGGAAGTGGTCCATAAAAGTCCAGTGCCAATAGTTCATTGGGCTTACTGGGCAGTATGGGTTGAAGTGTTTCCACATACGATATATTTTGAAACTTAGTTTTTAAACAAATCTCGCATTCCCTAAGTCTACGGGCAATGGATTCAGACATCTTATGAAAATAAAAATGTTTCTTTATAATAGGTTCAATATTTCTGAAATCCATAGTGTCCATATTGGAGTGCACATAATCTATGAGTTTATTTACTAAACATAAAGGAATAACCACTCTCCAGGAAGTTTCATCTCCCCTTTTAATTTCTTCATTAAAATCCTATCTTTAAACCTATACCCCTCTCTAATTCTATCTGCATATTTACTTTTCTGATTTAGTTTGGCTGGATCTGATAAGTAGTTAATTATTCTCTTCAGTCTATCATCCTGTGCTTGCAGTAATTCTAAATTTGTGTAATCTCTAACTATTTCTTCTTCTAACAAACTGGACATGTTACAAATAATTATATTTTCAGTATTGGGGTTCTGATAATTAACAGAAACAGGATTGCGATTAAGAATATCTGCAATGACATTATCCTGTCCTGAACAATAGATGATTTCATACTGATACTGTTGAAGATAGAGGCTCCATCTAATTAATCTTTTATTATTGAGGTAACTCTTGTTGAGGAACTCAAACTATGGTGATCAGTTTAATACTATAATTTTTGATTCTAATAAAATTTGTCTAAGTTTTTGAAATCCCCACACAACAGCTAATGCCTCTTTCTCTGTAGTGGTGTAGTTAAGTTCAGCTCCCCTTAAATGTACGGCTCAAGAAATATAAGACTCTAGGTTCTTTATTTTCATTCATTTGGTATAAAATCACCCCTAAGCCGAACCCACTACTGTCGGTTTGCAAATAGAACTCTTTATTTAAATCTGGATAGGCTAAAATTACGGTTTTTAAAAGTTATATTTAATAATTTGAAATTCCCTTGTATGTTCTTGGGTTCACCTCCACTTTTCACACTTTTTTAATAAAACAGATAAATGCATAGTCATATTTTGAAATTTTTTTTTATAAAACCTGTGATAGTAGTTACACAGTCCCAAAAACGATCTTAAGTGCTTTCTGGTCTTAGGGATGGGAAACCTTTGAATAGTGGCAATTTTGTCTGGGTGAGGTTTGACTCCTTCCGCACTCACCAAGTGACCGAAGAAAAGAGATTTCTTGGGCAATTAATATACATTTTTCTAAGTTGATTTTTATATTGTTGTCTGAACATTCACAAAGAAACATGCTCAAGATGCTGTAAATGATCATTTAAATTATCTGAAGCAATGACAATATCATCGATATATATAACTAACAAATTTTTCAGTTCTTTTGAAAAGATCATATTCAAGCATCTGATAAGGCCAGCCCCCACTATTAATTAAACCAAAGGGCATCCTTTGAAAAATATAAGATTGGCCCTGGTTTTGGAATGCCGTATACTTTTGATCATTTTGAAGAATTAGGATTTGCCAATAGTTGGCAGTTAAATCAAATGTGGAGAATATGCTCTTCCCTTTGAACTTCATCAATAACTCCTGAATATAGGTGATGGTATGTCATGCTCTGGGACAGTATGCTGGTTAGGTGTACGGGCATCAGACAGACTCTTATGGATCCATCTTTCTTTTTGCCGACCACTAATGGATTCACATAAGAAGAAGGACTGGGATTTAATTATCTGCCAGTCAATCATTTTGTTAATTTGCTGCTGAACCTCTGACTGGTATTGGTAGGGAATAGGATAAATCACGCTGCTGGAAAGGTTCATTATCTTTCAAATTGATTCTATGAACAAATACCAGGTATTTTGGAAAAAACACCCACGATACTGGAACAACAATTGGAAAAATGGTTTATAGTATTCTGTGCCAATATTACATGAACCATCAACTTAACATAATATTTACATCAACTGTTGTCTCCTGTATGGTCATTAATTGATTCATCTGACTATTACAATTGACTATAAGAGGGTAAATCTCCTATTTACATCCAAAAGTTTCATCTCTGTAATTAATATAACAATTATTTAGAGTCATGAAATCCAGGAGCCAATTATGGCTTCATGAATCAAGCCTGGCATGATTAAAAAGACATGCTCAAATTTGCACATATTAATTTCTAGTGTAATAAAAACCTGTTTATTAGATAATTTGGTCTTCTTTCCATTAGCAAGTATTACCTAATCACCTTAGTTGGTAAAATTGGAATTGGTTGGTCAGCTGACTGAATTTTTCAAGTAAGTTTCTTCAGACAACAAGGAAGCTTGACTGCCTGAGTCAATTAAGGTGTTGACAGCAATTCCTGCAATGATAACTTTATCATAGGACAGTTGTATAAAATGGGTGGCTCAGACATTTTCCTGGTTCCAAATAATCAATGTCCAGGTCTATATTATTAATAATCCACATCATGCTGTTCCCCATATGTTTAAAAATAGGGACCTGAAGTGAGGAACATTCCTGCGAGGTCCTTTTTAATTTAATGCCCCACTATTTTTACTACCTTTGATATTTTTCTTTGCCATCGTTGGGATACCACTAGTAGAAGGTTGATTCTCATTTAAAATCCTTCTTTCCACTGACGGCCTACTGAGGTGGCTATTTGGTTTACTATCAGGTTTGTCCTATAATATCCCTTTTCTCTACTTAACCTCCTCTTTCCCTCATAGGACCTATCTGTGAAATTAATATTGTTTACCATAGGATGGGTGTCCCTATTTACCCTACTCCTATTTTCAATATTTCTATCACTGGTTTCTAGCGAATCTAAAATTTCGACTACCTCTTCTATAGTATGTCCGTCAGCAGCAATCAAGACCTGCTCGATATGCCTCGGTAAGAAATTATGGTGAATTATTCGTACAATTTGGGTCTCAGAAAACGGATAAGCTGTCAACGTTTTCAGTTTGACGGCCTGACTCCTGAAAAACTGAGTGTAACTGCCCTTAATTACCTGGTATCTTTCCTGAGATATTTGATACCCGAGGTTGTCTTGGCGGTCTTCCCCCCAAAAACTGGCTAACATAAGATATTTAAAGTCCCCATATGTTTTCCGGGTTTATAAATAACGATTGCCACCAATCTTTAGATGCTGCACACAAATGGTTTGTGGCAATGGCAATCTTCTCTACCTCAGACAAATGACATTAGGTGAACAATTTGTCTAGAATTTGGAGATATTCATGTGGATTCTCCAGGTATTCTCCTTTAAAGAATTTTATTTTGAGGAATTTTAAGGGTATGGAGCTATTACTTTCGGGCTCTAACATGACTTTTATGTCTGGCCTCATTCAATGGATTGTACATTGATTCAAGTGGTCTAATCATTGTATGTAACTCAAAGATTATGGGTTTACTATGATCATTATTGATTTCCTTAACCTGAGTTTCAGATACATTTTTACTATGAACAACTTTATCCAGATTAAGGTCCATAGCTTGCATCGACTTTCTAATCCTAATTTATAATTTTGCCATCCACAGTCTATTCTTGTAGAACTGTCCTTAAGGCCTACATTTAAATGTTGAATTTGTTGCTTTAACTGGTTAATAGTTTCATCTTTCTCTAACTCAAGTTTATCTTCTAGTCTTTGATATACTGTATTCTCACACTGAATTATATATTCCCCCATTTTCTCTTTGAGATCATTATGTAATATTTGTGAATTATTCGTTAAAATCTCATTAAAATGTTCCTACCTTTCCTATAACTTGGAATTAGCTCACTTTCTATATTTTTATTAATTTCACATTGGGTTACCTCTTGAGTTTCTAACTTAGCTATTCCGCTAGTAATCTGGCTCTGACATCCTTTTACTACATTGTCAGGTTCAAGAGTTATATTTTGGACTTCTTCTTTTAAGTTTCTAAACTCACTCCTAGCACTATCTAATTCTCCCTTAATACATTCTATTTTACATTGTAACTTCACTGTTTAATTCTACATATTGACTTATGATACCTGCTGAATAGCCTCGATCATATTTTTGGCCCTTTCCGACTTTATTTTTATTTATTTATTAATTTTTATTTCTAGTTTTTCGGAGGCCAATTTTGACTCTTCTATATGGTTCTTTAACTCTTCCCTTAGGTCTTTGATCTCCCTGCACAAGATTATCTATTTTACTGTCAAATTTTGAATTTGATTCTTTAATTCACTACAATGGAATTTTTTATTTGACTTTCTATTTTACTTTCTAATTCACTCTTTGAATTTTGTAGTTGACTTTCTATTTTACTATTTAATTGTTGTACTTGACTTTCTATTTTACTCTCTAATTCACTATTTGAATTTTGTATTTGACTTTTTAATTCATCATTTTGATTTTTGTACTTGACTTTCTAATTCACTTTTTAGTTCACTATTTGAATTTTTATTTGACTTTCTATTTTACTTTCTGAGTTTCGGATCTATTGCAGACAAATTTTGTAATATTGTAAATATTTGGACTTGCTCATCCCCAGGTAGATCTTTATCTACTTTAGCTTTTTCCAGACTAACTTCATCCAAAGATTCTTGTTCCTCTCTTACTTCTACATGAAAATGTGGAGTTTCAAATATCCGGGGATTGGAGCTCTTAGGATTCTCCTAAATCCTCTGAAATATCCTGACTATCTTGGTTTTCACTCTATATTTCAAATTTCACTCTTTCTGTTATTTGACAGTACTGAAATTAGTAATGAACTATTAATAATATTAGTAATTAATTATTATAACAGACATCCTGCCTCTATGCACCTCTCCTATCAAAAACAATCTACACCAAAACTATGCTCTGATATTTTTAATATTCCTAAAGTCCCCATATTAACTGCAGGATATTCTTTTCTCATATGCTACTTGGTCCATAGAAATCTCCCACCAAACCATTATGTAATATGGTATAAGTGCCAATCACACCACCAGACAAGCAGAAAGATCATAATAAATGATAAAATCATTACAATATTTTATGGAATTACTTACAGACCATAACATTATAAACTAACAAATTGATTTATTCCTTGGCAAAAGAATATGTCATAAAATGAACATTCATACAATATTTTATGGCTAAAGAAACAATTTATCATTGGCAAATATTTTCAATCCATGAACAATTAATTCATTGACGTGCAAATAATATTTAGATTCATTTCAAGAAAATTTTCGCAAATTCTTCATGGCCAACTATAGCCATCGAAGGGCCCTGTAGTTGGGCGGCCATTTCTAACCTAATAAAAGAAGACTTCATTTCTATTAAATCATTCGGGAAGCCTAATTCTATTCAATTAAAGAAAATTCGGAAAGCCTAATACGCTTCCTTCTATGATTCGGGTAGCAAACCCTATATTTTTATCTAATATAGCTCGACGTTTGGTTAGTTATAATAATTCAGCTACAGCGATATGCAGTTCAGACAGAGATAGAATAAAAAAAAAATTATCATTAATAAAATAAATTTAAAAAGAAAATTTAGAATAAACTAACATTCTTTCTCTATCCAAAACACATTCTCTGAGCTGTAAGTACTTCACACTATTCGACAATGATGATGATGATTTCATGTCATTGTTAATATTACTGACTAAAACAAAACATTCATTAATTTGCCAATATGATCTCAATATTTTATTATTATACAATCAGAAGTTTCAATCTCTTAAGCCATGCCACGCTTGTAATGTTGATCATAATTGATCAATTCTTAATGTAAGAGCACTTATAATAATGACGCTAATCTCAGGGTTCTCTGTTATTTTTAAAAGAAAAATGTTAAGCTGTCTTGTGTTGTCGCATATGACTGACATTTTTGATGCGACTATAAAGAAACATTTACCTTATTTAAATTCCAGGTGTCTTCATCCACATATCAACTATTATAACTATTTAACGAGATGATAACCATATTCAATAACAATGCAGAATTTTGAGTAATACAGCCCCTTTTAATCCAGAATCTCAGTCGGAATGATGAAAAGACAAAGGGTGCTTTTTGTGTCCTTCCATCCTCCATGACAACACAATAATTTAACTAAGATTTATTACTCAGACACTTCACCCCCCCTGTATGAAATAATGTGCAACAAAAGCTAATAGTTTGGGAATAAAGTGATTTTACACACACATAAAATAAAATGTTCTGGTCCTGAAGTTTCAATTCCATAAATAATTCTTATTAAATTAAAATATACTGAAAATATTCTGATCTGCTTACAATTGTCTATCTGGTGTATTGAATTTAAGATTTCATAAATGATTTCGGACTCAAGAAAAGTATTGCAAGAAGTATGCAAATACGCTTTTATTTAGCACACAAGAAAAATGACTCAAAACAACTTGTAACAAGACTATAATTTATTGTTAAATTTTAACAAGATTATAATTTATTATTACAGTTTAACAAAACTATCCTTTATGATTAACATAATAAACAAACATATACAATTTATTCGTACCATATGGATAAAACAAAATATAACTAACAGTAATTAAGTCTATACTTTTAGACTAGTTTCCGAACTACTTCTTCATCTTCTTTTGACATTTATGCAAATTGAATATAACAAAATACATATTACTATCGATACATCAACTCATCCATTTAGTGTATCTTATATGAAAGGTTACTTAACTTTATTGACTATAGATCTGTTTTAAAACAAAAACAATTTGATTCTAGGCAATACGTGCAAAACCGATTTTTATTATCATATCATTTAATTAAATGATAGTTTTTATTTAGATAACTTATTATAATTTATGGGTTATTTATCAGAAGTTACACTTATTATTTTAATATTTACCTTAATAACAACTGAAGTTGGTATACACATTGTATTCACTCAGTATAAGTTATATTGTGAGTGCTAATTAATAATTAACCCGAATTAAACCTAGTATTTGAACCCTCCATTGGCAAATAAAAATTTCTAAATCACGCAATTTTAGCTTACTCTCTCCATTGACTTATGTGTGGATTACCAGCACTATTCCACAACACAATCCAGACAGTGATCCCATATACTAGCATGCTATTTATACTAAATGGATCTTAAGGAATTAACCTTCAATATACCCGTTATCTTGCCATAACTTTCTAAACAAAACACAATATTCAACACCTTCCGTGGTGGAATTATCTCTATTTTCTCATGAGGAATATGGAATAACTCTGAAGGTCTGTAGAATTAACTATTACATTAAAATAGTTTGGTGGGTCCTTGCCTCTTACTTGGGCATAATTTGAATGCACACCAAATATAATCCTCTTCTGGGATTTTAAGAATGAAATACACTAAATACGATATAAATTACTGATCGTCCTAACTCTGAAAGCGATCACTTGGGTTATAAACATGCCCGAATACTAGATTTATCTATTCCCCTCATGGAAAATAAAG
>JAQFVV010001392.1:40000-61501 GCA_028023455.1 Epiperipatus broadwayi | reverse complement strand
CACAAAATAGATACATTACAATTATTACTAATGTGAATATTAATCATATACTGATGCTATATTGGGGCAAGACAAGCCAATACACTAATTACACTAAATTTATGTTCCGGGGTATACTTAGATCAACGTCTGAAATCAATGGATATCACAGAATTAACCATGATAATTTTCACCTTTGCCAAAGAAACATTCAACAAGTAATTGGTAGTCTAGTATCTTGAACTAAATTAACGGAATCCGTTAATAAAGAATAATTGGGAATAAGTTCCGCAATTAACATAGTATAAATTTGTTTCAAACTTTAAATAAGTAATATCCTGTATAGCACTTTTTTTTAATTACTTCTGATAATTTTAATTAGATATTTTACCTATTAAGTATCTGAATTTTTCTTCTTTTACGCATCTAACATATAAATTTATACCCATAATTGCATCTCATAAGTAAACACATTTTATAAAAAAATTTTTTTTATGTCAAATATAAATTTAACGTAGTATTCTTATGCAATTGAGACGGTATCTTGGGGGATATTGACTCAGTGTAAATCTGCTTATTACTTTGTAACTTTACTTCACAGTCTCATAATTTTATTAAATACTTATTTAATTAGTATAATCTAGAACTATATTGATTTTGATGATTGATAATAAATTTAATTAAGATATGATAATATAAAAGTATATTAAGGATAGATATGCAAATTTTAATTAAGCATAATAATGTAACTGAGCTAGTTGTATTTTAAACTATTTTATATATCAAGAAGTAAGGGTACAATATATATATATATATATATATATATATATATATATATATATATATATATATATATATATATATATATATATATATATATATATATATATATACCCCATTGATAGGACTATATCCCCTAGCAGATATGGCATGTTCCTACATTAGGCTATACTAGAACTTTGTCTAGACACCATTAATAGACTTACCATTTTTAACTATGTTTAATCAATCATAATAATTGTGAGACTCATCTATCCTATCAACAAGGTTAACTACCCTTTAACATTAAATAAATACTAAAGTGTTTACCCAATCGAATAAGAATACTTAGACATTTCACTTTATTCAATATCACAATTCTCACATGACTAATGGTAATTCTTAAATAAATAGAATAAAACATTTATAATGATAATATTTAAATTAACTTACTCAATCAGTTGTATTATTATTTTATTGTTTGGTAATCTTTTATTATTATTACCTTTTATAACGTGATCATTAAGAATAACCATAATAATATTATTCTAAGGATATCTCAAAATTATCATTTATTTTCAATTAGTTATTTGATCCATCTGTAAAATCTCAAGAGGAATTTTACTGAACTTTATAGATAGTGTGTCAATTAAGAAAAGACTTATAACCTGAATCTCTAATTAAAATTGTACTACTATTTTATATTTATTTTCCCTAATACTTACTCTTAAATCAATATTAATATCTAAATTGTAATTACATTTCATACTTTTAATAATAAATAATTCATAATCAACTTCATTATAAATAAGCATTTTTTAATAATTTGCAATATTATCAATGAGTTAGGTGATCAAAGCAGTTTACATTAAATTAAAATATCTTTTAAGAAGTGTGTTCTTAAATTATGGTTATATCGTTCTATACTGGATTAATTTCTTATTGCAATCTCAAACTGTACATTCTGGGTTCATGTGATGTAATTACAATGACTCTCACAAAAGAAATGTAACTTTTAACACTCAAGTTAACTTTCAAACAACAACTTTAATTATATTATTTATAAGTTACTATAATAAACATTTTAACTAACAGGTAATTTAAAGATAAAAATAGTAATAAAGTTATATGCCCACATAATATAGTAATACTATAAACAATTGAAAAATTCCCATTTCTTTTTTTTTTTACCTTTTGAATTTTTACAATAAAACAAAAAAATAATACCTTTTCATATAATATGGTGTTGTTGTGATATTTATCTTTAGATTTTTTATCACAAATCAGGTATTTCCATTAGATAATCATTTCCCCCTTTTTTTTACAATTATTAACCCATTATAAGTTAGGCTTTAAATTATAAAAACAAAATGGAAAATATTAATTATTGCATGCTTGCTTCAATACAATAATATTATTATAATATGGTGAAATGTCACATTTTGTTTATTTTTAGATTCCATGATATGCATCCTTTGATTTATTTATTTATTTATTTCTAAGAAGATATTACTATAATAATTATAAAATCATCAATTAATTTTTTGATCTCAAACTCCAGTTTCCTATGCTTTTATTCTCAATCTATATACTAAAATACAACCAATAAGTGTTTTATGTTGTGTCCTATTAAATCTGAACTCCTATATCTTTCTGCAATAATTTTCATCTACTATTTATGTGAGTCAGCTAAATGATAATAGACCACCCTTTGGTCTATCCTAAATAAAATACTTATTTTTTGCTTTATTTAACAACATTATTATTACCTTCATATTTCTAACTTATATGTGTTTATTATCTTTCTTATAACTATTTGTTTATACAAATTACAAACTAAGATTACTTATAATTCTGTATAACTGTATTTAATTGTTCATCATAAAACATAAGTTCAAATTTAAAATATCATCATTCTCCTTTTCAATATTGTATATTTAAACACAAACCCTTTCCCTCTTCATAACATACATATTGTTAACTACTTTTATGATATATTTCATTAACTCATTAATCATATTTATTTTTTCAATTATCTAACAATATTTGATAAAAACATAACTTTTAAAATAATTAATGACCTAGATAACCAAATTCAAATGATTATTAATTTCATTATCTATTGATTTATTCCCCTACCCCTATTGTAATAACAAATATGTTTAAAGTATAGAATTAATATATATATATATATATACACATATTATGTTGCAAACTTTTTTTTAAAATACAAGTTCCTAAAAAAATCTTTAACTTTTACTGGCATTCCAATCGTTCCACATGATTCTGATTCAGACTTGTTATGCATCAATATTATTATCACAATTGCTCCATTTGTTCTCATCTGAATAATATTATAATTATAAAAATTCACATGACATTAGGTTTTGACAAGATAGCAGTTCTTTTTCTTTAGTAATTAAAGATTATCTGCAACTTGCCTTATATATTCAATTTAAATGCTTCTTGCACTAGTAATAATTCAGCATTTGACTGATTCTTGGCTTATTTTTGGTTACTGTTATTATTAAGAAAAAGCATTTCTCATTGTTTTTTTTAAAGTAGAATATTGTCTTCTACATACATTTTATATTTCCCAATGCACTAATGTTAATTTCATCTTTTCTTCAACAATTTATTCTCCATGCATATTTATTCTTCATTAAATATTTTCTGGGATGTTTTATTCTTGTTTTATATATTTTTCTTTCAATACCAGATGATAGGCAATGATTTCATTCATGCTAGTAGACCACTATTATTATGTACATGTGTAAATATAATTTTCATTTAACATATATATCACTTGATATAATTTTTTTATCTCTACATGAAAGTGATATTAAAACTAGTATTGCTGAGTTTCAATCATTTCTTCTATTAAAATTTTATTCAAACATGGTTTAAGATTTATCTTTGAATATGTTATATGCTTTTCCATTCACACATAGTTCTGTTATCTATTACTAACTTAGTTCTAGATATATTTAAAAATGCATACTTAGCTCTGTCAGGAATATGTTGCCTTTTATTTGTTCCTGGATGGTGACTTAATCATGTCCAATTATTTTTATTAATATGACACATGAATAATTCATCTAGTTTATCAATCAAAGTCAGTATTAACACAGTACTCTTGAGATGTTCTTTCATTGGGTGTATTTCTTGATATGCACAACTTTTCTCCTTCATTTTTGTATTATTTTTCTCCATGTAACAATTTCAATAAAATTTCCAAGAATCATTAATTGCTGATTGCCCATAGAAGTCAATTTAATTTACTCATTCATTTTAACAAAAGTTTATAACCAGTATCCTTTAAATTATTATATAGGTAAAATCCATTATCTTTCTTTATTAAAAAAATTTTATTATTTAAGTAATTTTGTACAATTTTTTTAGGATAAAAAAAAAGTCAAAACCAGTTACTTGTTCCTCAATCTGTAATCGTTTTTATCTTCAACTTCATTTTCTCTCAGTTTTTGCTTAAATGATCATCTGCATGCTGTTTGTTGGTTAATTTTCCCCTTCTGTGCTTTTAAAATATTTAATTTGATCTATTTTTAAAACAAATATTTTCTGTTTTAAAATTTCTCTCAATAAAAATAATACATTTTAGAAACTGAATAAAAAACAATTTACTTTAAATTGATTTAGATCATTTTGGTTTTATTTTTATACAAATTAGATTTGATATTTTATAATTTTTGATCACCAAATTTGTAAAATAAATATTAATCATTTATTTGTACACATAACTTAAGATTTAACTGGAAATAATAATTGCTTTTATAATATTATATGTACACAGACAATAATTATTTATTAATAAAATACATTTTTGTTTAGAAGATTAGATTTAAGCTTTACTATAATTTTTATTGTTATCAACCATTTACTTATTAGCAAATATTATGAATTTATCATTTATTATTTTATCTTTAATGTACATTTGTAACTAATTATATTATCCTCCATTTATGTCCTTAATTCAATTTTAAATTAACCAAACCCAAGTTCAAACCCTATGATAACTAAAATGATGGTTAGCTTTCTTAGTTTAATAAGTATTTTTTTTTTGATTTTATAAAATTTAAAATTATGCAAAAACAAATTTTATTCCAAATTTGTTTGTATGCTTTGAAGTGATGCATATCTGTATGCAGATATACTTGTTTCATGCTTATTTAAATCAACCTATCTCCTATGGTTATATATATATATATATATATATATATATATATATATATATATATATATATATATATATATATATATATATATATATATATATATATATATATATATAAAACATTATTACTATTCATACACATTACTATTAATAGGTGTGTGTGTACATGCACAATATTGCATCATTTTCTAAACCTGAAATGTGATCATTGAAATCATATAATTGCATTTTAAGAAAATTACATTTTATAAAAGTTAGAATCAATTAAAGAAAAATGTTAAAATATTTATACAATGGGAAAGATACAGGTAGCTATGGATGGAGTGTAAGTTCCATACTTCTCTATCTATACATCCCATCAGCTAAAATAGTTACAATTGAACACCTTTAGACATATAAAAGTGTTAAAGAGAAAATAAAATACAAAGAAAAAGAAACCAATTGGGTGACATAGAAGAAATGAGGAAGTGAAAAGTTGATGGCTAGCAATTAGAATAAGGGGTTTGAAATCCATTAAGTAAATTCACTTGGTAACCCCCAGGCTTAACACAGGATATATAAGCTTTGAACGAGGTATTGTTTATTAGTCATCCATTAATATTTTAAAAGTCTTCCATTAATATTTTAGAATTCTTCCATTAATATTTTAGAATTCTTTCATTAATATTTTAAAATTATTCTAAAATCATTTGAAAAATCTAGAAGATATTTTTGTTACACTACTTAAGAAGAAGAAAAAATTATGTCAATTGTACCTACCATTATGAATGAGTAGTTAGGTATCAGCTTCTCCAAGGTCATTTGTGAAGTTTAGCATTCTGAGAAATTCCATCAAGATTTAAACCAATCCACATCCTACCATCGTAATGCAAGTCTAAAAGGTCAATTGACCTACACATCTGAAGAAGTCCTGAAGTCAACACTTTATTGCTAGTAAAATGTTTTTAATTTATCCAAAGCTATAACTGTAACTTAATGGTGTTTAATATAAATCTTTCAATAATCTTAACCTCGTAAGTTATATATCTATATCATATTTATTAATGTTAAATCTGCTGGCTTAATTCTTTAATAATTTAGAAATTTTTATATATATTTTGCAAATATATTTACATATATTATCTTGAGTGATAGAGGGATAATTTTAATTCATTAAATGTGTTTACATTTTCCCTGCTATCAAAATCCCAAGAGATGTAACATGTAGAGAAGATGCCAAATTTAAAACTTTTAAATATAAAAAGAAATAATAAGATGTTTATAAATTGTTTTTATAAAGTTTCTCTTCTTACCCCTTCCCCCATCATGTCACAGAAGTTATTTTAATTCTTAGAATCATGTACAGAATCAATGAAAGGTGGTAAGTATATTTTATTAAGTTTAGATTACTTTGTTGTTTATTATATTGATCTCTCTCTCTCTCTCTCTCTCTATATATATATATATATATATATATATATATATATATATATATATATATATATATGTGTGTGTGTGTGTGTGTAACTTTAACTCAGTATTAGAAATAATTGTACTAAAATACTCATAATAAAACAAATTCTTATTCAAAATGTTATTTTCACAAACCACTAAATTAATAATGCTTTGATAAATAAATGATTCTTTGTAAGAAAACTGTTGTAAATGCTGTCCTATCTATAATACCATATGGTCTTATGTAAAAGTAACTTCAATAATGATCTTTAGCTATATACATTGCATTACTCATCGATGCAATATAATATTTATATAAAGTCAAACCACAATTCATGTAAAAGCTATAAAATAATAAATCCTGCTATTTGTTTATTCCAGGAGCAAATAATTATTTTCCAAAACTAAATATTATTTGATAATTATATATTTAAATTTAAGATTTAAAATAGTTACTGTGGACAGGTTTCTCTTATTATCAAATGAATTATACGTGATTAACTGGGGATGTTCATGATTTATATATATATATATATATGAAAAACAAAATCAAGTTAAAAACTTGTTAACGCTTGTATTTATGTCAACAGATGGTGTTCTACCAAAAACACCGTCAAGCGTATTTTGTTTACATAAACATCAGAGAATGCATTCACTATCTCTAACTTTAATTCCACTTTCAGATCATGATTTTAAGCTATTTGCTATCGTCAGTGAAAGACAGGAATAAGAACTAGATCTAAACACAAACTCTGAGCGTTTATGAAACAGTTTCTATTCAGCTTGCAAGCATGAATTTTTTAGACACATTAATGTCGTCGAACTCAGCATAGCAAGCCAGATAGCTACATGGGTCTGATATCAAACTGTTTCATAAACGCTCATAGTTTATGTTTAGATCTAGTTCTTATTCCTGTCTTTCACTGATGATACTAAATAGCTTGAAGTCATGATCTGAAGGTGGAATTAAAGTTAGAGATAGTGAATGCATTCTCTGACATTTATGTAAACAAAATACACTTGATGGTGTTTTTGGTAGAACGCCATCTGTTGACATAAATACAAGCGTTAACAAGTTTTTAACTTGATTTTGTTTTTCATAAATGTACCTTTGAGATCTTTCTAGCAATGATATATATTGCAGAGCCTTCTACTATGTGATGATGCTGAACTGAGATCAGACCCATATAGCTATATGGCTTGCTATGCTGAGTTAGAAGACATTAACGTGTCTAAAAAATTCACGCTTGCAAGCTGAATAGAAACTGTTTCATAAACGCTCAGAGTTTGTGTTTAGATCTAGTTCTTATTCCTGTCTTTCACTGACAATAGAAAATAGTTTGAAATCATGATCTGAAAGTGGAATTAAAGTTAGAGATAGTGAATGCATTCTCTGACATTTATGTAAACAAAATACGCTTGACGGTGTTTTTGGTAGAACACCATCTGTTGACATATATATATATAATAATTTAATATATCCAGCACACAGTTCTTCTTTTCAAAATAGTTCATATATATCTAATATAGAAATAAAACAAACTAACTCCTTCTTTTTAAAACTTGATTTTTATGACTATAATCATGAAAAAGAAATCCGACGTTTCGACTATTTTTTATAGTCTTTTTCAAAGCACACTAAAATAAAATATATATACAATAAATATCACATATTCCAAAAATAAATAAATAAATAAATTAAAAATTACAAAATATATCCATAACCAAAATTTTCTTTTTTTGTTTTTTTATTTACCTTGTCTCACTCCCCTTTCCTATTACAATCACAACTTAAACACAACTAATTCCTTTTTAAAAATCTATATATATCAAATAAAAACTTTTAATTAAAAACCTATTATTTTCTTTAATATAAAAAGATAAAAGAAGATAATAGGTTTTTAATTAAAAGTTTTTATTTGATATATATATAGATTTTTAAAAAGGAATTAGTTGTGTTTAAGTTGTGATTGTAATAGGAAAGGGGAGTGAGATAAGGTAAATAAAAAATTGGTTATGGATATATTTTGTAATTTTTAATTAATTAATTTTTTTTTTTTTTGGAATATGTGATATTTACTGTATATATATTTTATTTTAGTGTGCCTTGAAAAAGACTATAAAAAATAGTCGAAACGTCGGATTTCTTTTTTATGATTATAGTCATAAAAAATCAAGTTTTAAAAAGAAGGAGTTAGTTTGTTTTATTTCTATATTATATATATATATAACAAACTTCTTAATGATCATTCATGAGGTGGAGAGCTTTGTAACTTTTTATATTTTTTATATGTATTTTGTGTTCATATATATATATATATATATATATGGCAATGGTTATATTACTATTATTATTAGAAATGTCATATTTCTATGTGGTTCATGCATCCTAATGGTCAAACTGCATAAGGGCAGACCAGACATCATGCCTGGTTCCACAGGAGCTGGAGAGACTCCTTGCAACACCAAATTCTGGATTTAGCACATCTTTGTGCTCTCGATTGATATATGCCCTTGGTTAGAAGCAGATAACCTTTGTGGCCAAGGACATCCACCCCTTTGCAATGCACCACATTTCCAGATCAGTAAATTGATAATCATATATATATATATATATATATATATATGATTGACACCACTCTATATATGTCAATGGCATATATATATATATATATATGCCATTGACACCACTCTCATAGTTAGTACCACCATTCCCAATTAATGTTTGTTTCTAGCCTTTGTCTATGCTCATTAGCAATCCTGGGAGAGCTAAACTCAAACCCATACACAAGTGGTCATGTTAAATTAATATATTGTTAGCTATATGTTCAAACCTGGAATGAGCCGATGGTTTATATCTTTCTTTTAGATAATATAGAGCACACATTATTGTTGTAAGTTGCCACTACCTTCTATATTGTCATGTAAAACCAGTATATCCTTCCAACCCAATATTTTTAAGTCATTTCCTTTATTGTTTTAATCTTATAATAAACTAATAGGATTATAATTAAGTAAGTATACATCTGTATTGTGAGTTGGAATTATTCATTGATTAATATAAGATGCTACTAAATAAATTAGTTAAATGGTATATAATGCATCCATCATTTTATAACTTATAGATTGAATCTTAGTCCTGAGAAATGGTTATAGCCTGTAAATCAGATAAATAAATGATTAATAAATGAGCAAATAAGACTTAAATGGTGCTAGTGTGTGGTAATGTTATGATTATTGGAGAACTCAGAAAGACAGAATCATGTCCAAAATCTGAGTTATGTCACACTACATAAAGAAGGGAAGCAGTGTGACATCAAGTATGTTAATTAGGTGGTTGAGATAAGAAATTTGAGGTGGAAGTTTAAACTAGGAGCATGGGTAACCCTACGTCTCCTGGTTGAGAGTCCTCACTTGATCTTTCTGGTCTTGTTGACTGGTTATACAAAACTTGACCATTACAGTATATATATATATATATATATATATATATATATATATATATATATATATATATATATATATATATATATATATATATATATATATATATATATATGTAGTCCTTTTTATTCATGCACCTCATCATAAAAACAAATTGGGTATAAAATTTGTTTTTGCATAATTTTAAATTAAAAAATCAAGTCTATATATACTCTAAGACATTAAAATATTTTTCCATTTCAAATTTATTGTCAATTAACTCACTTGATAGCCAACCCACAGGCTATGTTTATAATGCTTAGAGCCTTTATGTCAATCAATAAAGCAGAGCTGATTAAATTACTAAATATTATAAGTTAATTTCTTTAGACTCTGGATTATCATAACACTATCATTACAATTGAATAAAATCATGCTAATCCATGGATATTATTGCATAATCAAGTCCCATTGTAGTGGAATGTAGTAACTAATGTATGAACACCAAGGGTGGACTACAGATATATATTGTATACAAGCTTCTTTCACAAATTGAGCTTCTTCATGTAAAAAATAAAAATCCAAATATCACAGTATTGCACATTTTGATGGATTTTGTAATAAAAGAAAAGATAGTCCAATAAAATCAATAACAAATAAAGTTGCATCAAGAAATATTTTTTTTTTTTGTGAAGGTGACCAGTTATATTGCATAGATTTTCACTGCAGTTGATATTTTTAGGGTGAAAAAAAGCAATCAGGAAACTGAAAAATTGGATTAAGTAGACCATGGAGATTTGTCATCAATACAACAAGGAGTGCTTGTAACATTTTGCTGATGATATTCTGCCCCACCTCCAACCCTTTACAGAACTTATTCTGATAGTGTAAATTTTGATTAATTCATATACAACTTCAAACTATGATTCACCTACTGGCTCAGCAATGAAACAAACTCTTGATTATTAAATATATTCAAACCATAGGCAGAATGAATTCTGCATATAGTTGTGGGATGAATACCATGATGATTGTCACAATTTTAATGACACCATTACACTTCAGATTTTTACCAATGTAAAATTCCATAAGCAGGACCACTCTTAATGCTATTGGTTGATTTAGGTGGACATATTACAGTGCTGCTACAAAGCTAATCACAGACTGGATTCAATCTGAATTTGTTTTTGAACCCCTAACAATTAAAAATATCATTTGATTTTGTTAACATTACCAAATATGTTAATATCTACAACAATTATTGAATGGCTTCATTTGATGTTGTCATGTTCTGCAGTTCAGTAATTAGATTCTGTTTCATCAACTGAGCACAATTATCAACAAAAGAGCTCAATTCATCAAAGACATATTATGGTGGTTTAATGATGACCTACATGCTGCATTTATAGATGAAATATTCTCCATGATCACAAACTGTTCTATGGGACTGTTTATAAGTGGATTTAAATGTAGTTTGACCATGATCTGTTGACTTCTCATAGAGATATCATTTACATTAAATATGTTGATAATGTTTTGTCTGTACCCCCTCTTAATTTTTGAAATTTTCAAGAAATTCAAACAGTTCTCTGAAATCAAATGGTGCATGTAAACATGAAGATCACCACCAGGGTATTAAATATCTTGACCTGAAATTAACCAGACAAACTCACTCGGTTAACTATTCAATGATGGTTACATCTGTCAGTATTAGAATCTACTTACATCCACAATACAGAATTAAATTCTATTTTTGTACAAAGTAGTCAGCTTTAAAGCTTTTTTTTATTTAGAAACTTTAAACTATGTAAATTTACAGAAGACAGCAAGGACAATTATAATTATATAAGAGTAACCTAATTCAATAAAACTGCTTTGCCACCATGAACAATAACCAAATTAGGGTATTTTATACTAGACACAGAGTTGTCAGACTGCCTGGTCAAAAACTCTGTAATAATAGATCATTTACTGCCAACATTTACTCAAAATTGAGGCCCTACATTTCAAAGGGCTCAACATTTACTTTCAATGTCCTCCAATTGTCAAAACACTCATTAGTAATTTAAAGGATAAAGTTTGCAGCAATGACAAGGTACAGTTAGTGTATGCCACAGACATCCCATTTTGCAATAGTAAATACTATAATGATACTCTTGCCAACTTATAATCAAGAATTTCACAACATGTCTATTTATATAGTAGAGTGAATATGAATCCATCATATATCTCAGAGTTTATGAAAGATGAGAAATCAGTTGGCCAATTTTTTAAAACATATCTCTGCCAAGATTGCTTGCCACAAAAGTAAGCACAAAAAACACAAGGAGGCTTGGCCACTTAATTCCACACATGCATTAAATATATTAGCCAACAGTGTTTCTATCAATAGCCATTGGTTTTTTAATGTGACACTGTAGATGTTGATTTGCAATTACTTATTATACATGCATCATGTAAATTTTCTAAACACTGCCAGTATAATCCTTTATAATCAAAATAAATGTCACACTCTACTAATCATCCACCACTTACACTTTGAAGACCCTCAATATTGAAAGTTCACTCAGTAGATTAATAAATGAATATATTTCAAACTCTCTTTAGCCATATTTGTACATACATGCATATATATATATGATCAATAGATGAAGCTTTACCAAGACCTCAAAACAAGCGTATTTGTTTACATAAACATCAGAGTCAATATTCACTGTCTATTTCATTTTGCTCCACCCTCATATCAGCTGATTTCAAGCTGATTTGCTCTCATCAGTGAGGGATAGGAGTTAGAAACTAGACCTAAATATTAACTCCAAGCGTTTATGCAAAACGTTTCTATCAGTTTGCAAGCATGAATTTTTTAGACACCTAAATGTCTTCAAACTCAGCCTATCAAACTAGATAGCTATATGGGTCTGATATCAGTTCAGTTTCTCCACATAGTCAAAGCTTCTGCAATCTATATCATTGCAAGAAAACTTTAAAGGTACATTTATGAAAAACACAAACAAGTTTTATATATGTAAAAACCTGCTATCACTTGTATTAATGATCAATAGATGGAGCTTTACCAAGACCTCCAAACAAACGTATTTTTTACATAATACGCTTGGTTGGAGGTCTTGGTAAAGCTCCATCTATTGATCATTAATACAAGCGATAGCAGGTTTTTACGTATATAAAACTTGTTTTTGTTATATATATATATATGTATGTACTTATATATTTATTCTATAATATATATATATATAATTTATTACTATAACTGCTGCTCTGTTGCTGCTATGCTTCTACTACTACTATTAGAATCATTACTAGTGTTATTATTGTTATTGTTATTATTATGTATAAATATTTTATACAATTATTTTTGTTTTTATGCATATAATTTTACTATATATAGTGTACTAGGTTATGACCTCAGTTGCTCAATCTATGTTTAGTGTAATGCCATAGACATTTGGGATAAATGCTAACATTAACAGCAAGCAAATATAATCTGAATGTAAATTCACATCTTTTAGTTGTGAAAATTTTTGTTTTAATATATATATATATATATATGTTGAAGCTTCCCTTTTCAAAAATAAATTTTATAAATGAACATATTTTTTTTACAAAAACTTTGATTTATTACTGCAATATAAGTTGTTACCTCACTTTTAAATTTGTATTAACAATTATAATTATTATAATTAATAACCTAATTATAATTCTAAAAAAGGACAACTCCTATAGTTTGAAGCAAGTAAATATTCATATATAAGCTATATTTGATATATACTGTTAGATTTATGATTTAACTTGGTATGATTTAAGTTTATTTATTTTTGAACTTAACTTTCTTATGCTTACAAAAGACTAATTTGGAAAATAAAGATTACATGTTTTGAGGAAACAAGATGCTCTCTCCTATGTATTTCTAAGCGGTTTTAGTTTTCATTTCACATCACCAGGAAAAAATAGTTCTAAACTGTTGTTAAGACAAACTAAATAAACAACAGAATAAACTTTAGTTTTCTTCCTATGTATTTTTAAATAAGTAAATAATGACAGTTGTACATAATTTGAAGTTGTTGTTTTTTTCTTCGTCTCAGTATTATTTCACACACACACACAAAATTTCACAAAAAAAGTTGACCATAGAATTATTAAATTTATATAATGTAATTTTTTTCTTTACTGCCATTTATATAACTATAATTCTAGAAAATTGATATTTATTAATTTATTTATTTTTAAATTGTAAAATTTGTGTGTCGCATTGTGATGTAGTTAATGCCAATTATTCTAGTAAAATGTTTAATATTTTTTCTTCATATAATTAATCAGTTATTGTATCATTTCTTTAACCAAATTAATTTTTCAATAATTTAGTTTAAAATGTATGTGGTAAGTTGAACCTTGCTACAATATATATATATAATTTGATAGGCTGAGTTTGAAGACATTTAGGTGTCTAAAAAATTCATGCTTGCAAACTGATAGAAACGTTTTGCATAAACGTTTTGGAGTTAATATTTAGGTCTAGTTTCTAACTCCTATCCCTTCACTGATGACAGCAAATCAGCTGATCTGAGGGTGGAGCAAAATGAAAGAGACAGTGAATATTGACTCTGACGTTTATGTAAACAAATACGCTTGTTTGGAGTCTTGGTAAAGCTCCATCTATTGATCATTAATATCAGCGAAAGCAGGTTTTTACGTATATAAAACTTGTTTTGTTTTTCATAAATGTACCTTTAAAGTTTTCTTGCAATGATATAGATTGCAGAAGCTTTGATTATGTGGAGAAACTGAACTGATATCAGACCCACATAGCTATCTAGTTTGATAGGCTGAGTTTGAAGACATTTAGGTGTCTAAAAAATTCATGCTTGCAAACTGATAGAAACGTTTTGCATAAACGTTTGGAGTTAATATTTAGGTCTAGTTTCTAACTCCTATCCCTTCACTGATGAGAGCAAATCAGCTGATCTGAGGGTGGAGCAAAATGAAAGAGACAGTGAATATTGACTCTGACGTTTATGTAAACAAATACGCTTGTTTGGAGGTCTTGGTAAAGCTCCATCTATTGATCATTAATACAAGCGATAGCAGGTTTTTACGTATATAAAACTTGTTTTGTTTTTCATATATATATCTTGATTATCGTGTATATGAATCGCGCTTGTGACAGTTTTTATTTTCCGTGTTTGTCTCTATACTCTTGAATGAATGATACGAGTTTGGATATGTTTAATTGGCATAGTATAATTATCTATTACTGTATAAAGCTGACATAAGAAAGTCTTTATTTAATATATTTTAAAATAAATAGTTTTAAATTAAAAAAAAAAAATCTTGAACCATAGAATCTGTATTGAATTCATTGTTGATTAAAGTTAGAAACACGATCGTAATATTTAAAAAAAAAAAACATTTTAGGAGTGATTGTTTTATTTTCACATATTAATACAAGACTAATAATGTAATTTGAAGTTCCACTGATATTGTAATAGGATCTTGCAGATAAACGAACTTAGCTAATTACCTTGACAAATAACGTCCATCAGTACAGAGTCATTGTAATCAATTGATAAGTAGAAGAAATCTTTGTAAAAAAAAAAGCTATTTATCAAGTCTATCGCTTTGTTTCAGTACCATGTATATGATACAAATTCCTTTAAATTCGGTCTTGCGATTGCTGAATGATTTGCAATATATATGTCTGTTGAAAATAATGCTTTATAAAAAGCAATTTCAAGGCATGATATTTATTCCCATGTGTCAAAGCATCGGCCGGGAAGTGAAGCCTCAAAATCCGGGACAACTGTTTGTAAGGTGGCTGTGCTGACCACTTGCCCACTAACGCTTGACAAAGGCATGAATTTTATAACCACATAAGGGCATTTGGACCTTAAAACTATTGAATAATCATTCATAGTTATGTGGTTATTACTTAATTATAAATCACATTTTATTTTCTTGTTTAAGTGTAAAGATGTAGATTAAACATTTTTTCATATAACACAAGTAAAGATAATAGTGAGTAATTAAGTTTAGTACAGCTGAAAGATATTTTTAACTGAATAGTTCAATGTCTTTTGATCAGTTTTGATTAAAGGTTTTTTTTTTTTTTTACAATTGCTAAAACTTTAAGTAGACTAATGTTAAAAATGAATTAATTCTCAATTCCTGGTGAAATGCAAATATTATTCAATTAATAATTTATATTTTTTATTATTTTGAATAATAATCCAATATTTTAAAATATGAATATATATTTCTAATGAATTTTTATTCAGTAAAGTGGTTGAATCAAAATTTGATAAATAAATAAATAATTCACTCACATATATATCTTTTTCATTACACACACATATATATTAAATTACCTCAAATTTACAGCTCAACCAGACTAGCCAAGAAAATAAACTCTGAAACTCTATCAATGTTTTCACTGCTACAAGAAGACTTCTCTAGTCTACAGATCTTCAAACTAACAACATATTTAAACTAAACAATACCCACAATTCCTTTTACCTCCCACACACCCTTAATATTAAAAGAACTCTTAAATAAATTAATTGCTTCAGAATCATACATTTTTAATAATAAAGATTATTTAATTTATTTTATTTTATTTTTCTCAAAGAAGACTACCTTAGCTTCATCAATGTGTCCTATATCTTTTTTTATGAAAATATAAAGCAGAACCATGATATTTATTTTTAACCCTACTTTTATGCACCTTTATTTTTTCATTTAATCTTAAACTACTCTGACCTATATATATATATATATATATATATATATATATATATATATATATATATATATATATATATATATATATATATATATATATATATATATATTGTTACAAAAACAATGGATAATATACACTACTCCAGGAATAATCTTTCTCTCAAAAATTCCCTTTGTATTATTTAATAAATTATTTAAAGTAATACCAACTTCCTAAGCAATTTTCTTATTTCCAAACAAATTACTATTTTTACATACAATTTTATAAGAAGACCATTTAAATGGCAAAAAAACAACATTACATTTTTCTTTATATTTTGCATCATTACAAATATTATTACTATTAAATAAAATACTTTTACCAAATTTATCAGAGTAGCCAACACTCAAATAATATTTATAAAATTTACCTTTTGAAATAAAGCTACTCCACTAGAATTATTTAATCCCTTATTTTTATAACAATATCTTCTTAAATCACCTCCTTTATGAGATAAAAGCACCAGTAACTTGAATCCCATCATTAGACCATGCAATACTAAAAATGCTGCCTGCATATGAGTTGTCAAAAGAGTGTCATCATCCACATTTATAATGCAGTCATAGACTATTAAAGGAACCAACAGCATCAGGTGCTTTAGACATTGATGTTATAGGAAAATCATGAAATCAACTTGATTGCAATAATCAACTATAATTATTCCATATCCTGTTTCTGTAATTGTCACCTCTTGATACTGTGAGGCTATTTAGAATATTCCAATCAACTTTAAATCTTAAGTCATTATGAGATCCCCACAGAAGAATCTTTGCATTTTCCTGCAGGGATTTGATGACAAGTTGGTTGAGAACAGCATATAAAGTTTGTTCTAAATTATGGCACCAAGGCATAGTGTAAACTGGGATACCTTATTACTATATTTGGATCCCAACATTCTACTTCAAAACCATTTTTTTACAAATCTATCTTTGCAAACTGTCATTAGAGCAGTCTATTGTAACACCATCTGATTGATAAAACAGCACCTCTGTGCAGATGTGTAACATACTGACTATATTACTTAGCTTTTTCCTAAATCCTTTTTGTCATTTTTTATTTTTACTTACCCTGTATTTTTATCAATTATATTTAATCTATATTTGAATTTATTTTGCTATCTTTAAACAATGCTTGAATACATCTTACTTCATTGTGAACTTTAATTTTAAAATCTTTTTTCATTTCAATTTTACTGATTATTTTTACCATTTCTTTGCATTCCTTCTGAGTCACACTAACCTTATCATTCAAATTTTTAAAACGTTTTTTAAAATTTTCTCAAGCCAGATCCAGTTTCCTTTACAGTCTTTTAGTCTTTTCCTTTAATTTTCTATATCTATCACTACACTTATTTTCTGTTTTCTTCAATTTAATCTGTAAATCATGCCTGAATTCTTCAAATCTGGAATTGGAGGTATTTAATTCATTATCAATTTCGTCTTTCAATTCCCTCAAATCTGCCTTTTATTCTACTATTTCACCTCATTATTCTTTAGATTCTTCTTATAATTTTTTCATCTCATTTTTGAAATTTTTTGGAATCCACTTTTAACTTTTCAAAATTTTTATTGGTATCTGCCTTAGGTATCCATGAAAAGATACATGTTACACACTATTATTTTTGATAAGATTAATGTTGTCTTCTATGAAAGAAATTAAATAAAAATAAGAATTAAAGAATTTTTATTATTAAAAATGTATGATTTTGAAATAATTAACTTATTTAAAAGTTCTTTTAATATAAAATTGTGGTTAATATTTATTATAAATTTGTTGATATCTTGTAGTTCTTTACATTTAAAAAATCTGCATGTAGTAATAAAAGCATTGTAGTTTAGAGGTGTTTTTTGGCTAGTCTGTTTGAGTAATGAATTTGGGAAAATTTATATATATATATGTATATATATATACAAATGATAGATTTATTTATATATATATATGTATATATATATACAAATGATAGATTTATTTTTGTTTGAATAACAAATTTGACAAAATACGATAGTGTATTATCAAAATATCACATTCAATGTATATTATTCCAGAGATTTTGGCCTACATTAATTAGCATATACAAATCAGATAATTGGTTATTTGTTTACAAGAATATTAAAATAACAAGTTTAAAGAAAACATGAAAGACATCTACCATATATATATATATATAATAACAGTCGAGGTGAATTGTTGAGTCTCACCGTATCTGCCATACAAGGGTGCCACCAGGCTATTTGAAGTAGGAAAATTTATATAATAGGCAGATACTTAAGTTAAGATCCAATTTTATAATCAAATAATCATTGATAAAACGACATGAAAACATATGTATAGTTCCATATAGATGATAGTGTCTTTCAAATACAGATACAAAATGAAATGTGTCCCACCAATTAATATATTTTAGGTTTTTAAATCTGCACTCATGATTCCAACTGTATATATAAAATGAAACATATTGCAATAATTAATATATTTTCAGTTTTAAATCCATATTTGTGATTCTGAATGTATATGTATATATATATATTTCAGTTTTATGTCCATATTTGTGATTCTGAATGTATATGTATATATATATATTTCAGTTTTATGTCTAAGGCATTTTAATATTACAAAGGGGAGTATCTTACTTATAAAAATATTTAAAGTCATAAATTCTAGTATTTTTAGATACAGTTTTTTTTTTCTTGTAGTCATGGTCATCTTCATAATTTTCATTGAAATTTAGATTTCTTCCAGTTACACTCTGGATATTTGAATTGTAATTATAGCAGCAGCATACATACAGAATGCCAATAAGTCTTTGGAAATGCAGTAGAATAGTGCATTTTTTTTCTTTACTGTCATCTTAGAGGCTGTAGTGATCTAGTTCCACAGCCTATGTTGTTATTTACAGGATTGGACTGTTTACTTAGAGTTTTCTGATTGGTGGGCTACTTTGTTGATTAGCTTTGCATTGTAATTAGTCTACTACTGGAGTAAAACATTCTTATAGCTTCTGATATAGGTTGTTGCAAATTTAATTAGCAACAAGGCAAAGTCTCTTCTCAGAATAGCTTGCTTTAACACTGCTTTAACAGATATCTTGCAGTTTGAAATCAGAAAATCAACACTGGAATGAAATTGACATCAGAATACATGCCTAAATACAGTGTGAGTTTTAAATGCTTCTTTTTTATACTTCCCTCTTATCTTTCAATTCCCTGTCTATATCATTTGCATCATGTGCTAGCATCAATATAATGTACACCATTGTAAAATCTCAAACACCAGAGAGAAAATATTCTATTGTTTTCTTCTAAAATAAACTTGTGTACAATATTATTTTATATTAAAAAAAGAAGAAACAATTGTTTATTTTATTTTCTTTATTTGTTATGTTCTAATGCAGAAAGATATAAAATTATTTACCGCCTTTTTTTTATTTTTAAATTTTTCAAATATCAATAATTTATAGGTTTTGATGTTAAATTCGAATTCACCATTCATTTTTCTATAGAAATTGACCAGATCTTATTTATAAATCAATTCAAAACAGGTAAAAACAAAAAAGATCTTTAAAAACCTCAAATTTATGAAGTATATATTTTAAACTTGATTCCATGACCAAACGTATTTTTTATTTTATTTTACAATCTCATTCATTATTATTGTTTCTACTCTTCTATGATTAAATTACACATAAATTGCCTTTATAAATGTACAGTGAAATTAAAATGTATATTAATATTATTTTGTTCTAGCCTCATGGACAATTTATTTTCTTTGCATATATATTATGGTTAAATTCTTTATTATTTAACATACGTAGCATTTCACTTTGACAAATGTGTGCTGCAGTTGGATTGATATAGTTATATACCCCCTCCCTTTAAAAGAAAGTAATTGGACAGTGCAACTTTCCATTGCTTATTTGGTTATAAACTAACACTCTATTGATTTATATTCATTTCTTTTGTTATAATGTTTTACATGGTATATATTTCTGCAATGTTCAGAGAGTTGTTTGTCATTAAGTACTATAAAGAATGCATACAACTTTTACTCTTGAATGTACAAAATTTTCATCATATGACATTAAGATGTATGATGCATTAACCCTAGAAAGAACTACACAGACTGACTTGAGTTAAACTATCCACAACACATAAAAGGCTTTGCTTTTTTTTTTTAGGTTTATAACCTGATCCAATAAACAAAAACTCTAACGGCACCTTGCTACATCTGAGTCTCATATATAAGTGAGTACCCTATTTAACAAAAAGAAAAAATAAATAAATTTGTTGGCAACACAAGATAATAACAACTTCTAAACATTACATAACAACATAGTGTCTCATATACATGGTCAAAAACAATACATCTCCAGAAGCAAACCTAGCTATAACACTATAATAGCACTTTATTTCATTCTCTGTCAAAATTATTTTTATCCATTCTGGATCATATTGCATCTTTATTACATCTAAAGTATTAAGAGATTTTTTTTTAAATATCAAAGTCTCTCTTGCTTTCTAGCTAGGAGATAATCTCATCTTTTTTGGTGATTTTAATATCAGTTTAGTGTTTCTTATATCTTTTTCTTTTAAAAACATTGTAAAAGTCTATTTCTCCATAAAGCATTAATCTTTTTAACAGATCCAGATTCAACAGAGAATACACCATCCTTAGTTTATTATTAATTAAAGTTTTACTTTTTCCAAATATTTGTTTATTGATGGAAATATCTTTTGCAACAATGTGAACAATAATATTCTCTTCATTCTGTATGGATCTTTCACTTTATCCTTTTTTCTTACTTTTTGATTCCATGCACTGGCAATAGAACTTTACAATCTGCCAACAGTAATTCAGTTTTTTAAATTCAAGTTAATATTAGAGTATTTTACTTTTTTTCTTTTATAGGTTTTACTATGTTGAA
>JAQFVV010001392.1:0-37500 GCA_028023455.1 Epiperipatus broadwayi | reverse complement strand
ATGATTATTATTATTATTTTATATTCTTTTATCATTACTATTGTTGTTATACTTGAAATTTATTTTTGTTAATAAATGTTTGAGAGTTTGTATTATTCCGGTCTCTGGTTTATTGAGTTGTCCTGACATTCCACAGTTTATAAATAATTATACATGCATACACATCTATTTTTCTTATCATATAAAAGCTTGAAAATAAAACAAATATAATAAATGCTAGTTGTAACTTATATATAGGTGCAGAGATTGCTGTGTGTATCTGTTCATACCTGCTAAAGGAGTCAAAAGCAATAATTATCTCTGGGTTTGAATATTAGGCACTAATGGAATTTAAAAGGGGAAAAGTGGATGAACTAACCTAAATTGCATTTATTATTATTAAATAGGTATAGAGTTAGTCAATTAAAGTATATGCAATCATTGGTTAAGCATTTCATCATTCTCATTAGCCTTCTATCAGATGACCCACAGTCTGAACATAGTTTGACACAACTGTTTTCCATTCTAAGCCAGGTAAGTCTCTGCAGATTGTTTCATTAGGGGTAATAAATTAGAGCATATTAACATATCCCCTCACCATATTGCTACATCTGCATAGTAGTACAGTCTGCAAGTTAGTTGACCATCCATTACATCTGGTGTTTGCAATGTTTGGGATTAGTTGTAATCGTTCCGTCCGTTATATCTGGTGTCATCAACTTTTAGGGCTAGTGGTCATCATTCCATCCATTATATGTGGCGACGAACATGGATGCATGATGTGTAGTGGGACTACACACTGCTAAAGATCGAATTAGTGACTGGCGTGACTGGTATGATAGGTATTAGGGGTGTATGATGAGAATCATTCTGTCCGATATAATATATATATATATATATATTAATCTTCTTGTTATACATAGTTTTTATTTGAAGATTTGCACACTTTTCTCTTTTTTTAAATTATCATAAATTGGTAGCACACCAGTCTCAACCCCAATATAGAAATATTTCTAAAATAACAGTATACACTCTGCTTTTCATTTATATTATATATACTGTCTTTAATTATCTTGTCTATTCTATTGCTGTAAAATATTTTTTCAATCCATACATTCTTTTAATTTATTATACACTATCATATTAGACTTGTTCATACTTTAATTACATTTAAGTATAAGAAAGAGGATATTCAAGCCAAAAAAAAAAATAGTAGAATCAATTATGAAATGATAAAAAGCTCAGTAATTCAGGTTTCAACACAAATACTATATCAAACACATATTTTATATTAAATAATAGAGATCTGCATAAATATTGTACATCTTCCAGATATGTACATAAAATATTAATTATAATAATAGTTTGTTATTAAAATTCCAATAATATCACATTTTTAAAATAATAGTAACCAATGATATACACAATATTACCTGCCTATGTTTAGATTATATATTACAGGAGAAAGAGAAACTGTCTCATTTTTTAAATACTTGAAACACTTTATTGATTGAAGAGTGCATGCCTATTTTATAGCACATAAGTAAAAAGTAGTTTTCTTGCACAATTTTAATATACATATAAATTGTTTTATTATCATTATTATATATATGTAACTTAATGATTAAATAACACTAGTCAAAAGTGAGAAGTCTTCTTTGCAAGAAAATAATTGGCTGTGTTAAAAAAAATTTCTAACTTTTTAAATTTTGAATAATCTTAATTTTGAATTTGAAGCAACAGGGTTATTTGATTGACTACTTTACCTTTATATATATATATATATATATATATATAGGTAAATATATATTGAAAACATTTATTGTATTATGATATATATATATATATATATATATATATATATCATAATACAATAAATGTTTTCAAATACTATCTAATAAAGCATAAGTCAAAGTTTATTATGCTTCTTTAGAGAGAATTTCAAAATACTTATTGTATGGTATTATGAATTTTAATCTTGGATGTAATTAAGCACACTGGATGTTGATACAAAAACTTTCACAGGTTGCATATATAAAAGACATAATTTGCCGGTTCATCCATGTTAAAAAAAATTTAAATATTGATATACCAACATTTCGACTTGATTACACAAGTCATCAACTGGGTGACCCAGTGAATGACTTGTGTGATCAAGTCAAAACATTGGTATATCAATATTTCAAAAATTTTTAACATGGATGAAAAATAGTTATATATATATATATATATATATATATATATATATATATATATATATATATATATATATATATATATATATATATATTATTTTATATATATATATTTAATATGTTATATATTGCAAGATTTTTTTTTGAGAATTTTGTTAGTTTGAAATTGTTGTGGTTATTTTATTATATATATATATATATATATATATATATATATATATATATAATAAAATAACCATCATACAGACTTTAGTCAAAGACTTTTATAATAGTACATCAAAATTCTCAATGAAAGAAAAAATATTGTCAAGTAAGAGAAGATGACCTGCAGTTACAAAGCATTAGATGCTTATAAAAAATCAGTTAATGTGCCAAATAGGTTAATTTACATGAGAAAAGTTAAGTTCTTTGTTAAAATATGTATTATGTAAAATAACTATTCTTACAAGGACTAAAAAAAAATTAATATTATATTTGCAAGTTATATCTGACAATGAAATATTCATTTTATACTTTCAAAAAAAATCTGATAATGAAATCTGACAATACTGGGGTTTCTATCATTAATATAAACAGTCAAGAAAATGTATTAATTTCCATGATTACATATTTTTAGAATTTCTATATTAATTTGTATATGCATACTTATATTAAAAAAATATTATATCTTAATAAATTGATACCTTAAAAAGCTATACATATAAACCCACTAGCCATTTTATTGCAATCTTTTAAAATTAATAGACAAATCCATTTTATACATATTTCACAATGAAAACATCCTCTATGTAGTTAAATTAATTATAGATCAACCTTGTTAACATGAAGGAAAATTTATTCTGAAACCATTATATAATTTTATTTTTTACATTTATCACTTTTCAAAAACTTTATTAAATGTAACTATATATTTAACTTATATAAGATAAAGATATTTATTTTCAAAGTGTTTTTAGTCATGTGTTTTATGATAATTTTAAACATTAATGAATTGTCTACAATGTATATGTTTTAAAAAATAACTAAACTTTATTGAATATTGAATAAGGCATAAAAACACACTAAATTTTAAATCAAGTCCCTAGTAGTAATATGTAAATTTGGGCTTGACAATTGTTTTCCATGGAGATAGAGAGGCCTTCAAAGTACTTAAATAACAATCTATAAAATAAATATTTTATTAAATTATAAACATGATTTTTATTTTAATTAAATTAATTACTTTTTATACAAGCAGATTTTATACTTTTTTTAAAAAATTTTCTTCAGGTTTATTCCTTGAAGACTATTTCATTTTACAATTTAATTAAACAAAAAAGACGAAGTTGTCGTTAAGAATTTAAACTAGATGAAGTTATTTAGTTTACTTTTTTGTTGTTGTTGACGTTATTTTTGTTGTTGCTTTTTATAATTATTTATTCGGAGAGATTTTGAGATGCATTAAATTAAAATTAGATTTCTAAGAATAATAAAAAATGTTTTTTTTATGAAGTACTTTTGTCTCTTAGATATGAGTAATGTTTATCTTGATAACTCATAATCTCAGATAATAGAATAAATTTTGTTTAAGAATTATACAATCTATCTTAACAAAATAAAAAACATGCACAAATTTAAAAATAAGTATTTGTTAATATAATAAATTTATATACCATAATCCATTTTAATTGTAGAAATTAACTGTATAAAATATTTAAAATGCTGTAATTATTTATTTTTAAATTTAGGCACTTTGTTTTGCGGTCAAATTTCGCAAAGAAATATGTTTTCAGCTGATTGAAAGGCATACACAACTGTTGAATGCGAGAAAATATTAATCAAACCCCCAAAAAAAGTATTGAAAAAAAACATATCAGGAATCTAACAGAACTACTCAAAATATTGTTCAATCCTCATAAGATTTTCCAATATTTGAGACTAAGATCTTAAATTCTGCATTGTACAGAGCATTTCACTGGCTTGGGTATATCAATAAACATGATTTTTGTTTATTCATATGGAAAAGAAAAACTGACTTTTATAATCGTAATAGCCAACATTAGATAAATTTCTTTACAAAAACTGAGTCGGGCAGTTTTTATTGGTCTCATTTGCAAGGCAGATAATTAATAGTTTAACATTTTCTATATGTACAAAATAAATATGTACCGATATACATGTCAAGCCATCATCCAACCATTATCCAGCTCAGATCTTTTCTGGAATGTGATTTGTATTTTCAAATGCTTTGCTTCTTTTAGATGATAATCTTCCAGAGAAAGAAGCCAATATATATATATATATATATATATATATATATATATATATATATATATATATATATATATATATATATATATATATATATATATATATATATATATCACGTCTTAACAACTAATGGTTATAATTCCATTTCTAAAAGCAAAGCAATGCTTTACATTCAACCCTCTCCTCCCAATAAAAATAGCTTCAGGAGATTGTGCATATACTACATCAAAATTACTTAAAAAAAATAATTCTGAGATTATCTTAACAAGTCAGTACAAGACATTGTGCTATAACATTATATCACATTATAGTCATCCCTAATTTGGCTGTTTTAAATGCATTAAAAATTTAAAAATTCAGATATATTTTCCAAAATTTAAACTTGCCTTATGACCATTCTGTGATACTTTTAATTTTTTTATAGTAATAATGATCCTTTAAACTTCATTCAGCTATAGGTTCATTATTTTATGTAATTTAAATTTATAGAATCTCATTGTTACTGATGAGTACATTTTATTATGCTTTTATATCTTATTCCTTTTATTAATACCTGTTTTTCATTGTTTTACCATTGTATGAATTAATCTTTATTAATTATAATATTTCCACTTGTATATTATCTTGTTTTGTTGTTTGGCCTAGCAAGAAAAATCTGTTACCTTTGCTTTCTTTCATGCATGTAGTGTTATTTATTGTTAGAACTCTAATATCCATTATAGTTTGTTTTTTTTCTAGATTTTTTCTTGGGATTTAGTAGGCATTACTCAAGAATGGGTATCATTTGTTTAAGGCTGTATCTTTTTAAACCCCTTTGTATATTGTCTTGAAGTTTGCAATTGTATCCACATATGAAGGGAGTGGTTTCAGGGATCCCACTATTTCAAAAATTGTCTTTTTTTTTAAATACACCCACAATCTCTTATTTCCAAAATTTTTTAAACTATGTCTTATGTGCTGATAAAAATGAATGCTTTAAACTTAGTTAAAATCACTATAATAAAAATATACTCTAAAAACTAATTAAAAATATAATAGGAAAAATTAAGAGAGGAAAGAACACCAAGTTCTGGGTTTCAATGTATTTTATTTTTTTACATGGCAACAAATATTTTTTTAAAAAAGGCAATCAGGTTATTAATAAAGTTGTTTTTTCAATGTTAATTTAAATAAACCAATGGATAACACCAAAGTTAAAATTAATAAAACAGAGCAATTACAGTTTGTATATCTCATTCAGGAAAATAATAGGGTGTTCAACCATATATTATAACAAGAATTAAGCAATATAATGAGTTATTAAATAAAAACAAAGAAAAGTTATAAAATTTATTGTTTCACAATGTTTGAAGCCACCTGTCCCTTTGCAACAACATCTGAAACTATAAGATGATCTTATCTCTCTGGCAGCTACAACAATGAAAGACTATGTGTCTAAATGAACACTTTCTACCCAAATGAACTCTTTTATTTGTTAATTTACTTACAAACTAATAATGTGATATCATACATATATAAATAACAATGTAAAACCACACATTTTAATCTATATCCTTACATATATGTCAATGTAGTTTAAATTTTATGTAACCTATTCATATTGATCAATGTATGTCTTTTGAAATAGAAAATAAAGCAAATGAAATGTTTCTCACATGTTTGCTTTTTTAGATCATGATAATGAGCATGTACATTTTTGGTCCAGAAAATGTTAAACTGGTATGTGCAAAGTAGATAAACATAAAAGGAAAGTAAAACAAGTCTGATATATTAGTAACAATCAATAACAACAGTAACAAAAAATTAAAACAGTATTCAGTCAAATAATTATTGGAAAAAGTTTTAATATTAATAATGCGATCTTGATTGCACTACATGAAAGTTTATTAAATTACTATAATATCAGGAATTGTTACATTTACTATTGTCAAATTTACTCCACTCACAACTTTGATTCCATACACCTAAGATAAATAAAATAATGATTATTACCAATTATTTTCTAAACTAGAGATTATCTCTAGCACAGATATAAACTTTAAACCTCAGTTAAAGATTAATATATCTGATTTTTTTAAGTTTAAACATGCTCACAACTGCAGTTATTCGCCATTCTCTTTTTCATGTGTAATATCTTTATAGATATATTAAACAACCTCCATACTTCCCCAATTCTTTTTAAATTCATATAAATAAAGATAAAATAAAAGTCAAATGATTCCCAAGATGCATTTTGTGTTGAACAAGCACACATCAGTTGGACCCGGTCACTATCTCCCGTATATATATATATATATATATATATATATATATATATATATATATATATATATATGAAGAGTATTTATCTATAATAAATCTCTAGTTTAGAAAATAATTAGTAATAATCATTGTTCTATATATTTGAGGTGAATTGTGTCAAAGTTGTGAGTGTAGTGAGTTTGACAATGGTAAACAAAAATTTAACAATTTACTATACATAAATACTCTTCATATAATAGCAATATATATGGGAGATAAGTGACCTGGGCCAATTGATGAATGCGTGTTCAGCATAAAATGCATGAGGTTATGTTTAAAATTAAAAAATCAGATATATTAATATTTAACTGAGATTTAAAGTTTATATCTGTGCTAGAGATAATCTCTAGTTTAGAAAATGATTAGTAATAATGGTTATTGTATTTATCTGAGTTGGTTGGTGTCGAAGTTGTGAGTGGAGTGAGCTTGACAATGGTAAATAAAAATATAACAGTTTTTTATACATAAGTACTCTTCATATAATATATATATATATATATGGGAGTTAGTGACTTGGGCCAACTGATGAGTGCTGGTTCAGCACAAAATGCATCTTGGAGATCATTTGTCTTTTATTGTATCTTTATATATATGAATTTTTAAAAAATGGGGAAGTATGGAGATTGTTTAATATATCTATAATAATATCAAGAATTAAATATATCGTTGTATATCATCGTTAATGTGGATACAATTTTATTATATATAAACATAAGCTTTCAAGTTAAAATTGTTAATGTTTTTATAATCATGCTTTAAAAACAGTTATTTCTATTTAAAATAAAAATTGTGTTGCACATTTTGTCTAATAATTTTCATTTAATAAGCAACAATCTATTATTATTACTTATTAATACTAAGGGGTAGTATAAAGCTTCGGAATGATTTATATTAACTTAAAAGGTTTTTATAATTAATATTTTAAACTGTTATTTAAGTATTTTTTTGTACAAAAAAATAATAGATTAAGTAAAATATAAAAACGTCTGCAATATTTTTTAATGAAAATTGATTTTTCCAATTCATTTATTTATAACATTTGAAAAATATTATCATATAATATATTCATTTAACATTAGTTAAATGGATACAAATATTATGTAAATTATTAATTTGGAGAACTTATTAAAACGAATACCACTTTCAAATTTGTCGAGAAGATTCAAACAATTGTAAACTGCAAATTAGACGATGATTAAACGTTTATTACGTGATTATAAAATTCTGTTAGTTTTTTCTCTAGTTATTTATATACTTCCAGATCAAAATCTTTGCACATTTACATACAAACATACATTTCTTTAATAAATGATTTGTAAATAAGCATTTATTTTATATAGCGTATGTTTACAATTGTATACATTCAAATATCAGCCTTTTAAGCTAATTGTGAATACGCTTTGCGAGTGTTAATAAGAGGATTCCTTTTATTCCTGCATAAATACTATATCTTGTATTGGTGAGAAAGTATTCATTTATTATTAACACTCGCAAAGCGTATGCACAATTAGCTTAAAAGGCTGATATTTCAATTAATGAATGATTATAAAATAAAGTTAATAAAATCACGTTTTCTTATATATTATTTTATACAATGTCGTATAAATAACAGAAAGATATGCTATATTAGGGATAAATAATTTTTATAAGAAATTGTTTAAGATTAATAATAGCAGAAAGTTAAAGTCAGCTATATAAGCCTGTTATTTGAAAAGATAGCTTGGAATTAGTTTCAAAAGGTCCATATTTGGTATTCAATTCGTAGGAGCAACATTTCCAAAACTGACAAACTATTTTAATGTATGAGCATTTATAGATTTATATTATAATTTTTATAAATTTCTAGAACCAGTTATTTTTAAATTCATGATTACTGAAAGGAATCAACTAATTGTACCCAAAATAACATAAGCCTGCATTATGACTGGCTTAACAATGAACATTTTGAAACACTGCAAACTTCCGGAGCAATTTGCCATTTTATAATCATTGCTTTTTCATCTGAATACTTCACTTATAAAAAATTGCAGCAATGAGCATAAAAATTGGAAGATTATGTGATTTAAAAGACTTTCTTACTATCAAATAAACAACAGATAATTATTTTTATTACTTATAATATTATGATTTGACAATTATTTTTAAGTACTAAGAAGAAACTATCTTTTACCACATAAAAATTTGAACATCTCTGAAAAATAATGTCTTATTAGATAAATATTTGCTTTTTTTATAAATAAATCCATTTTTCATTAAGTATAAACACTTGAAGCATATAATAGCTTTAACTTAAAAAGAGTTTTATTTATATTATTTGACGTTATTTTAAAATTGTTAAATTTGTAATCAAATATAAATTAATAAAATATTTATTTAATTATAAATAATTTAATTTCATATATAAAAATTAAATAATACAGGCAAATGAAGAATTAAATTTAATTTTTCATTTGTTTCTGTTGCCTACTTCTGTTTATAAATTTTTCCTTCTTAGTATTCATAGCAGTTTATATAGTTTTTATTAGGAAAAAAAATAAACACCAGTAATGCAAATAAATAAATAATTATCTTTTGTATCTCTTATTTAATTAACAATTACAATGAAATTCTAGAGTAGAAAATGAATTGTGAAGTATAAAGTTCATGTATTAAAAGTAGCAGTGTAGAACCAAAAACTATAGACTTTAGCTCTGGAGTATACATTTTTTCATTTTATTAAATCATATAATGTATTTTTTTTTCTAAAATTCTTATATATATATGACAGAGTGACTCCATCTAAAATTCTTATATATATATGACAGAGTGACTCCATATCTCCAAAATGTTTTACAGTGGTGCTGCAAGAAGTATTTTGTAGATTAAAATCGAAAGCTAAATGAGTAAAATTAATGGAAATTATTAATGCCATTACATTTTGAAGATGATGTAGTTGTTTTTACAAATAATGCTTCAGAGTTTCAGAAAACACTGCAACAGTTATCAGATGAAAGTAAGAAAGTAGGACTAAAGATAAATGTTAAAACAAGTAAAATAATGTTTGATGGATTTTTTCAAAAGATAAAAATAAAGATTGATTATGATCAGTTAGAAGAAGTTAACAACTAAAAATATCTTCAACGGATTATTACTACAGATGGAAATATAACATATGAAATTAATCATAGAATTAAGCTTGGATTAAAATGTTTTTGATAGAAGTAATTTAATATTAAAAGGATCAATGTGTTTGAAAATGAAGGTTTTTAATAAATGTGTTTACCAGCTCTTACTTATGGGTGTGAGACTTAGACACTTAATAAAAGAGCAATACAGAAACTTCAGACCACTCAAAGAAGTATGGAGAGATGCATGTAAGGAGTAACAAGAAGATATTGAATATGCTATACATGGGTTAGAGAACAAACAGATGTTACAAACATCATTGAAAGAACTGAACGACTGATATATTGCTAGAAGAAATAATAATAGATGGATAATTATAATTTTAAACTAGATTTCAAGAGATTGTAAAAGATCCAGAAAGAGACCATGTGTGAGATGATATGATAAAATAAGAAAGTGAGCAGGGTTAAAGTGGAGAAGAAAGGCTAGAGATCAGAGAAAATGGAATGAACTTGAAGAGATCTTTATCCTGTAATGGATCGATAATGGTTGTTGATAATATATATGTATATATAATTTTAATGTTGAAAAATGTCAGACTTAATAATTAGACATTTGCAGTTTCTATATAAAATGAGGTCTTCTTAATCAATTGTGATGTACCCAACAAATGCAAAATAATCAATTATGATTTACACAACAAATGCAAAATAGTATAATGAACACTAGAACTGCAGTTTCTATATTTATTTATATTCATGAAAACTATGTTCTTTATATTTTTGTTTAAAATTAATTTTTTGGATGTCTGTATTGTAATATTTTTTTCTTATAGGCTTTAAAATAAAATTTGAAAGTGGACTAATAATTAACAGTTAAAAAAATCAAAAACTAGAGGCAAATTGCAAAATGGGGTTTATTTTAAATTATAGTATTTTATCTGAATAAAATACAATATTTTTAGTCATAAAAATAAATTTGAAAGTTGATGAACATTTGTATTTTTAAAAAAATCCCAAAGCAAATGTCTTTATAAAATAGTGAAAATGTAAAATGTTATTCATTTAATTCACTTCTATTTCATCTTTACTAATAAATAGGTTTTGTGTAAGCATTTTCTTTGATGCATATACTGTAATAATTTTAGCCACATTCCACACAAGCAGAATTTAAATTCTAATTAATGTTTGATATTAAGAATAATTTAAACAAAAATTCTAGTTTTAAAAAATTTCAAAATGAAAAACATATAAAAATGGCAGATAAAAAATGTTTTTTTACTTATCTTTTAATTTCATCTTTATCATTAAAAATGGTGTATGTTTTTTTTTAAATAATATTTTATTGGATATACAGTAATAGTTTCATCCAAGTGGCATAAAAAAGTTTGAAAGCTGATTAATATTTGCAATCAAAAAAATTTATAACAAAATTCTGATTTAAAAAATATGTCACACCCAAAAACATTATAAAAATGATAGATTTCTAAATTGTACTTAAATATGTAATTATTTTATTTTTATTATGTTTTTATTACCATTTTTTTACATTCACATATACTGCAATAATTATAACTATGTATCATTAATCTAGAGTTAATAACTTGATTAATTCTGGTGTTAAAGTAAATAAAAAGAATCAAACATAATTTATTGTAAAAAAATATAGAAAATTTAATTATGTATTAAAGCATAAAAACAGTAAATCAATGAATCCTACTGTTTGAAATAAAAAGTATATTGTAACACACAGTTGGCTGAAAAAGCAATTACATTCATAAAGACTTTTTACAGTATCTTTGAGTAAAGCTCCAGTTACTGTTATTGCCTTTGGTGAACTTATTTGAGTTTTTTTTTTTCCTGCAATTTTTTTAGTTTTACTCATTTTTGTTTATTAACTTCTTTTTATACAAATTACATATTAATTTTCATCATAATCCAGAAAAAGAGTGTTAAAACATTGAACAGTACTAAAGTGAAATTAAAAAATCATTTCTAAAAAAGAATGCTGTAAAATGGATACTAATTTCAATTCTGAAAATGCTATGGTTGAATAATGTTCTACATCATTTTTTTTTTTTAAAATGTTCAATTGAAATGTAAAAAGATAATGAAAAGGATTTAATCTTGAGCAATTTATATCATAACTAATGGAAATTAGTTTGTTAAATGTTGATTAATCAAAAGACAATGGCAAAAGATAGTATCAATTATGCATTCATTTGTGAAAAAGTTAAGGAATTGTTTAAAGAACATTTTCTGTCTTCTAATACATGTACTCTTTTTATGAATGAGTTTATTACCAGCAAAATTAACTTTACTAGACATAGGGAAATACTGATATACATTACATTATAATGTGTGTTGGAGTTTCTAAATTAGTTTGGACTATTCATTCATGTTGTATTGCAAAATGTGAAAAATCTGAAATAAACAATCTTAATTTTTATTACAATAATTACATTTACATTTTAATTCTGTTTTAAAAGATGATTTTTATTAGTCTTTAAAATATAACTATATTGTATATACAGCAGTTAATTTTCATATGTATTTTCTAGCTATATACACCGACATATATTGTAAAGGTTGGAAAGACTCATCTTTTCCATCAAAGTGTCATTATTGTATATATAAAAAAAATTGATTTGGCTTTTATATGGGAGTTTATATATGTTGTTGTTATCATTATTTATTACTTATATATATATATACACACACATTTGTCTATGATTTTGGAATTTAAATGGCAGTTGTTATATATATATATATATATATATATGTGTGTGTGTGTGTGTGTGTGTGTGTATACATTTTAACAAAATATTGGTTTGTGTTCAATGAGTAAAATGTTGGCATATAAAATTACTAAATATGTTTAGATTGTATTTTAATTTTAAAAATTGTTTATGATGTAATTGGATTATTTATTTGTTTATTTATTTATTTATCTATTTTGGTTTTGTAAACTGTAAAGCTAATTTTTATATGCATTTTTTTTTTAAATTTTAATATCTAAAAGAAATGACTATTCTTGTAATAAAGATATTGATATTAGCAGTATATGAAAGACAGAGCTAAACAATAGACATAAAAAATACTACAGCAACAAGGTTTGACAATCACCATTAAGAAAAGAAAGCAAGTCTTTGTTATTGTTTCTTATACAATTTTTCTTTGCATAACTACACTATTTATTGGAATCAATATGTCATTAGAGATGGCAGGTTAAAAAATAAATTACAATCCAGAGTTCAACCCCTCCCCCCATCTTGCCTTATTTTACAATTAAGATTTAGTGGAAAATAAGCCAATTAATATCCGTATCCCACAAGCCAAGATAAGCATTCACTACATATTCAAATTGGTTTATCATTTTAACTGATATATCATAAGCCAGAAAATTAAATAAAGTTATTTAAATAATTATTATTTATATCTAGGTAATTGGATTTATAATTCCAATTTCTTTCACTATGCTTTGACAATCACTTTTAAAAAGAATCTGAAATCACATTTATTTACACTAAAATATAAAACAGGGTTTAAAACCACCAAAAAATTACATAATCGTCATTTTATATGTTTAAACATGAGTTCAGATCTATATGACTATACAAATGAATGAGCTTGGGTTGGAAACATCATGGTGTTTTAATGTTGGGCTCCTAGATTTATAGTTAATCATAATATGTAAAATGTGATTGCTGAATAGTTGCATTAGATCCTACGATCTAAATGCAGTGCTCTCAAATCCAAGGTTTCTCAGTGATGAATGCCCCAAGCTAAAACTAGTCTACTGATATTGGAAGAGATAAGAATTTTATGCACAAACATTTGTGCATATATTGATTATCAATACTTGCACTTGGTGGGACTACTGTATGGAGAGTTTGGTAGTCTTATTACAACAGAGTTTAATTCATTCATTTTTTTCTTAAGAAAAATATTTTTTCGGGTTGAATTAAAATCAATCAATCAAATATTAACATCAAATCCAGTCATAAAATCACTCCAATAAATAAAAATATCCATAGAAAAAACATTCAAAATAACTTTTATAAAGCTGATAAGAATCATTTGACAAGATATGCAGCATGGATTTGATTGTAAATTATAAAAAATAAGTTGTTCCAAAGCTTACTGCGATGAACAGTGATTTATGCAAGCTTATACATTAATACTTATTTGGAATTAATAATTATAATTTTGGTATACATTAAGAAAGATTTTTCCAAAGAGAATGCAAATTATAAAATCTATCTTTTAATTCATTGACAAATTATATATGACTATATAAGAAAATTATTTTTTTTTGTTGAAATGTTCATTCAATTATGATAATGTTTCGAAAGAAAAATAATATCAATTAGTTTACAAAATATGCCTGGGAAAGACACAAATTTCCTCTGTTGAGATAATTCTAAAATATCAGGTGGCTATTAGGAAGCAAATAAAAATTGACATGAAAAAAATATTTGCTACTCATCTTAAATATATGATGATTAATTATTTATTATCCAAGAAATCTAAGATAGGTAAAACTGAAATTGCATCAAAGTAGTTCATGAGATTCAAGTAGCAATAAAAATCAAAGCAACGAAGAATAAAAGCAATTTAATACCTAGTATAATATTTTATTAGAGAATGACATTATTTGAAAAACCAATCAACTGTCCTTCAAGTACTTGAAGTGCAAAACAGCAAAAAATATTTACTTTTTTCAATCACAGTTATCAATTAACTAATTCTTATATTCTGAATACTTATTATTATGACCAACTTTATTAATCTTTAATAAAAGTTAAATCAAAAAAATTATTGTTGTTAAATTAATTACGGATAGAATGACAGTTATTCATCAATATTATATTGTGGGTTTTTTTTTTTTTTGTAAATAAAATAAATGAATAGGCTCCATATGTAGAGATAGTGCAAAGACTTTTAAATATTATTTTCAACTGTGAAAAGAAAATAAACTATTCCTGATAAAGAGTATCTCTTGCTACCTTATAAAAGGGGAAGTTGGTTAATAGCTAAATACTTTTTTGATTCAAACAATATTTTATGTCTATTTCATTTTTATTATCAGTCACTGTGGGAATATGTATTAAAAGTTTATTTCTATGCATCACCTACCTATATTAATTATGATGATAAAATAGTGTGTTTATCCAAATACATTTTCATGCTTATCGACAGGCATAGACTTTCTCATTCCAATTCAATTTTCCATTGTAAGCCTTTGCTCTTGGAAATTAGGAAAACAATAATGGGATAGAAATAGTAGACTGGTATTCCTTAATTGAAATTTTTATTTGAAGCAAAGCAGTAACTAATGAGTAGGTCTACAATTGAACTGAGACAAGAGTTTCAGATACCACATATCATATATTTACTCCAACTACATAGCCTAGAAAATATAGACTAATAATGGCTTTTCTTAAATATCCTAGCTAGATTGCCTAGCATATAGAAATAATACTATAAGTAATAATAGTAGAAGGCAGTTTTACTACTAAATATATTTATTATAAATCTATTTGTTTCTTTATATAGATATATTTAATACAGATTTTTCAAATGAGAATGAGGGCCAATAATGGACACTCTTTGAACTATGAAGATTTAAGACCAATATAGATGCTCTTAATTATATGTTTCTTTTAGTTGAAGGAATTTTAATAGAATAGATAGGTGATTGCATGTTTTTTTGGAAAGTAGATCAATCATCAAATGTGCTGTAATACCTGATTTAATATCTTCCATTCAAATTTCTAATTGTATTATTGAAAGTGTAATGACATTTAAAAATGTAATAGTGTAAAACTTAGCATGCACATTGGAACCTGAACTAATTTTATTTGTGTATTAAGGCAACATTAAATTCAGAGAATTCAAAAATGAAAACTGCTTTTGTATGCTGCATAGCATTATTATAGCAAAATCACTGAAAGATTTTTTTTTCTTTTTGGAGACTACACTGTATATTAAAGCAGTAAATTGTAGCCCAAGATTGAACTTCATGGTTCCCCCCATTCACTAATTACTAACCTAAATTCAAACCCTATATCCGATCCTGCTCCTTTATTCATGTATGTATATTTCATGTACATATTTTTGAGTGAGATATGTGCCTAAAAATTTAAATTTAACTTATCAAGAACATTTATTATTATTATTTCTTTTCTCTATTAAAGTACATAAGTGTAGCTCAGATATATATATATATATATATATATATATATATATATATATATCTGATATATATATATATAGATTTAAAAATACAGACATTTAATAATATTACATATATATATATATATATATATATATATGTAATATTATTAAATGTCTGTATTTTTAAAGCAATACACATAATTATATAACTGAATATTTGTAAATACAGTAATTAAATAATTAAAAATTTTATCCACTTAGGAGCGCTTTTGATTATCCCTGTAATCTTTGTCAACTAAAGGATTGAAATGCTAACTTTCCCACAATTCTGTGATCTTAAGTTTGCTGCTTGACTGTTAATTAAGTCATGTTTATATTTTTATATTAGCATAGCTTCCTTTATTTTTCTTTTACTGTTATTTTTTTCAATTTGCAATATTTGTACACTGTTAAAATTGAAGTCAAAACCATAAATATGTGATTTATTATAGTCATAAAAAACAGATGCTGAAATATTATTATCTGCTATGCAATTTTGTTTCGATTTCTGAATTCAATTTAATAATGGCAAGTGTTCTTTAGTTCTTTTTTTTAACGTACATCTAGATTCTCCTATATATCCACTGCCACACCTGCATATCCATTTATAAATGACACAATATTTATTTATAAATGAGGTTTTATCTTTGGAGTTATTGTTAATTTGTTTAATGTAGTTGGTGTGTAAAATGCAATATCACATATATCTTTATAAATTTTTCTTATAAAATGTACTTGATCATTTGAAATATATGGGATTGGTATCCATATTTTTTTATTAGCAGGAGAATCAATATTATTATTAAAATTTTTATTTTTATATTTTGCATTAAAATCCCTAATAACATTATATATATGGTTATAACTGTAGCCAACATTTAACATTTTATTTGAATATATTTCAATATTTTTGCCTTTATCCGATGAATATTTGCAAAGACTATTATTTCTAAATAAGAAGGACTTTAAACCTGCTATTTTTTGTGACATTGGCACTTTTGATTTATATGGAATATAACCTCTTTTTACTATTGGTTTAATGGCCATACAGCAATCCAGCATCCATTGAATTTTAGTTATTTTAAGATCAAGAAACTGAACACATCTTCATCTGTTTTTATCCATCTTAGGCCTTGTGTGTTCAGTTTCTTGATCTTAAAATAACTAGAAATCAATGCATTCTGGATTACTGTATGACCATAAAACCAATAGTAAAAAGAGGTTATATTCCATATAAATCAAAAGTGCCAATGTCACACAAAATGTAAGGTTTGAAATCCTTCTTCTTTAGATATAATAATCTTTGCAAATATTCATCGGATAAAGGCAAAAATATTGAAATATATTCAAATGAATTGTTAACATGTTGGCTATAGTTATAATCATATATATAATGTTATTAGAGATTTTAATACAAAATATAAAAATAAAAATTTTAATAATAATATTGATTCTCCTGCTAATAAAAAAATATGGATATCAATCTCATATATTGCAAATGATCAAGTAAATTTTATAAGGAAAATTTATAATGGTATATGTGATATTGCATTTTACACACCTCCTACATTAAACAAATTAATAAATAACTCCAAAGATAAAACCTCATTTATAAATAAAAGTTGTGTTATTTATAAATGAATATGTAGGTGTGGCAGTGGATATATAGGTAAATCTAGATGTATGTTTGAAAAAGAACTAAAGAACACTTGCTATTATTAAAACAAGTTCAGAAATTGATCCAAAATTGCATAGTAGATAATAATATTTCACTATCTGTTTTTTACAACCATAATAAATCATGTGTTTATGTTTTTGACTTCAATTTTAACAGTGTAAAAATATTGCAAATTGAAAAAAAATAACAATAAAAGAAAAATAAAGGAAGCTATGCTAATATATAAATATAAACATGACTTAATCAACAGGCAAGTAGAAAATGTTAAGATTACAGAATTGTGGGAAAGTTAGCATTTCAAAGCTTTAGTTGACAAAGATTACAGGGATAATCAAAAGCGCGCCTAAGTGGATAAAATTTTTAATTATTTAGTTACTGTATTTACAAACATTAAGTTATATATATATATATATATATATATATAGACAGATAGACAGATAGATAGATAGATAGATAGATAGATAGATAGATAGATAGATAGATAGATAGATAGATAGATAGATAGATAGATAGATAGATAGATAGATAGATAGATAGATAGATAGATAGATAGATAGATAGATAGATAGATAGATAGATAGATAGATAGATAGATAGATAGATAGATAGATAGGTAGGTAGGTAGGTAGGCAGGCAGACAGACATACAGACAGACAGACAGACATAGATAGATAGATAGATAGATAGATAGATAGATAGATAGATAGATAGATAGATAGATAGATAGATAGATAGATAGATAGATAGATAGATAGATAGATAGATAGATAGATAGATAAATAGATAGATAGATAGATAGATAGATAGATAGATAGATAGATAGATAGATAGATAGATAGATAGATAGATAGATAGATAGATAGATAGATAGATAGATAGATAGATAGATAGATAGATAGATAGATAGATAGATAGATAGATAGATAGATAGATAGATAGACAGACAGACAGACAGACAGACAGACAGACAGACAGACAGACAGACAGACAGACAGACAGACAGACAGATAGATAGATAGATAGATAGATAGATAGATAGATAGATAGATAGATAGATAGATAGATAGATAGATAGATAGATAGATAGATAGATAGATAGATAGATAGATAGATAGATAGATAGATAGATAGATAGATAGATAGATAGATAGATAGATAGATAGATAGATAGATAGATAGATAGATAGATAGATAGATAGATAGATAGATAGATATTACAAAAGCATATATAGATCAACAAAATATTAACATAAATCTTTTATCATACATTTATAAAACTCTTTTTCTTTATTTATTTATTTATTTTTATTAAATTGTATATTTCTGTAAAATCCAAGATAGAAGATGCAACAGCTAATTATCCAAAAATTATTAAAGGGTTGGAACCATAATAATGTTTCAGTTTTGGGGGAAAAAATTAATTAAAGATTTACTAAAAATAAAAAGGGGAATAAAACTAATGAATTGTACTTTTGTTATAAACATTTTTTGTGAAATCTATTTCCAATTTGGAAATATATTTGAATACATTTTTGGAACATAATCTAATGATTGGATCTCCAAAAACAACGGACAATGAAAACTTAAGATTTTGTTAGATTGAAGATTAGATTTTGGACTACAAATGAAAGTTAAAAGCTTTCCACAAATGCCTGAGAATTATATAAAATGGTTGATTTTGAACACCAAAAAAGAGTGATTATTGAAAGAACTGTATTACTGCAAGATTCCACACTGCTTTGACATTTAAAATGATGATTGAATAGAAAGCCAATAACCCTTCCTGATCCTTGTGGGTCATCTTCCTCTTTCATATCATCCTGATATCCTGTAATGAAGAAAAAGCCTGAAACGAGAATTATGGAGTGCTGAATAGAAGCTCACTGTCACCTAAGAACTCACATTGATCTTATAACTGCCATGTATGAGCCAGAATTTCAAAATGGACATTTAAAATTGTGCAAGATAATTATTTTTATGCCACCTAAAAGTAAATCTAGCCTAACTAATCTTGAACCCTACTATCAAGATTTCTCCTAATGTATTATTGAACTTTGTAACTTTCTAATATGTAAATGTAAATTGCTCTCAAATAAATTTGTTAAATCTAATTCTCTCTCATATGCTCTAACTTTCTTTAACTTTGGTGCAGTCATTTATTTATATGCATTTATTATTTAATTTTAAATCTCTGTTTTTGTTTATTATTAATATGCCAGTCTCAAGTAACGTGGATAGCTGAATTTCTAAAATCTTTTTTTTCCCTTTTTAATTAAACCTCCATGGATTAATTTTATTAACATCCCCCAAAATATAATGTATTATTAATTAATATGCTTGCTAGAATGTTTTTTATGAGTCAACATTTTATTTTGTGTTTTTACTACGAAAATTATTATTTGTTTAACTCCAAATAAAATGATGTAATTCTATCTGGGGTAAATCCATCACTTAAGCTTAAAATGTTGTTTATTCAATTCTGGAAGCGTGATTTATTATTTGTTTTCTATATAATTACTAGTTTTTATACTCTTAAAATATCAAATATTTAAAGTTTCCAGTTATTATAAAATCCATGAAGGTGGGATTGAATCATTTTTTAACTAACAAAAAAAAAGGGGGGGAATTTTAATGTTTCTTTTACTAAATAAATTCTTGTATATGTATATGTTATGGCAGCATAGCATATTATTTGTATAAATTATAGCATTCAAACAAGGCTCATTTATTTCAAAGCAGTAAGAACCCTGATGTCTTTCCATACTGCATTACTGACAATGGCTTATTTTCATGAATGTATATTTGCTTCTAATCTGGGGGTTGCGACAAGATCGAACCCATGGATTTCTCATTATGTCCTATCCTGCAGATAATTCTGCATCCCTGGACCTTCTTCATATAAAATGCCTTTGCACATCAGTGAATCCAGTATGCCTGGCCCATTCTATTTCTAAGCACATTTTTCTAAGAACTGCCCTAAAAAAATGTGTCTTAAATTTCATTTTTGTCCAGAAGCACAACCTTATATTGATTTCTTTGCCATTGTGTCCTTGATTATAATTAACTTTTGCCTCATGACCTAATTTTAGTGCTTTAATATTAAAATTGCTCTCTGCTCAAATATATTTATAAATTCTGAATAATATTAGCTAGATTAATTAATAATGTTATTTTAGTCTTATTATACAATCCCTCCCATCTTAATTTGTTATTTCTGTATTTAAGAGTATATGCTTTGGAAAAAATAAAGTGTTCTTCTTACCAATATTAATTGAAATAATTTTCAATTAATATTTTCTCTCATAACTAAATGTAATTTTCAAATGTGTTTTATTTATTTTCATGACTATAATGGTATGAAATTAGTTTTATTATTTATGTAATGAATCCCAAAATGTTCCTTGAAATTATATGTTAGTCACCACATTTCAGAACTGTAAATAAAAGCATTAATAGCAATATTATGTAATCTTTCTAATAAATGATTGTCATCTTAATACCACACCCACCAAAGTTTATGTTCCTGTCTATATATATCATTCAGTAAATAAAAAAGCATATAAAAACCCTTAGGATAAATTCCAATATATAATTATCTACCACTTGGTAGACCACTCCTTCACACATATGCTAATGAATATAATCAATTTATTATATTATTAAACTCTTTATTGTCTAACTTATTTCTGTTGTTTGAACTACCTTTTCTCCACTTCCACACATACAACCAGGCATATGCCTATTTTTAGTTAAGTCGTGATGTAATTAATATGCAAGTATCATTATCTCCTCTGATCTGCTAGTGAGCTAAACTTAAAAATAAATTTTTGTATGCCATCATTATTATGTTATTTATTACATTTTGATCTGGGGCTTAGGGAGTGCATTCGAATCCAGGTTGATCCCTGACCTAAATCTCAGACTTGACTAGGTTTGAAGTACATTTTTTGAGTTCCAGCTTTGTTAGATGGATTAACATGTTTTGACCAGTACAATATATCAAAAATGTAATGTTTGAGTGAGAGAATCAACAGATTTCTTTGTCATCATTTAAATAATTAGATTTTAATGGATCTGTAGTGGGAAGTTTGATAGATATGGTGATAATTCATTGACAGTTAATGTCTTAAACAGTATTAAACTGGATTCTAATTAAATGCAAAATAATTAGAAAGAGACTACATGTAAGATGTCTGGATTAAGTAAGAAATTTGTTAGGCTTTTTGTGATGAAAAGAATAAACATGCTTGGTCAAGCATTGTTAGCCGAGAGGTCATCGCAGCTGCCTTGCTAGTTGATTGCAGATGGTTGTGGGTTCACGTCCCGGCCGATGCTATGACATATGAGGAAAAAAATAATAAACATGCTTACACTTGGGTAGACTTTATCCAGCAATGGACTGATAATATTTGAAAATAATATATGTGAATAATGTAATTTATCATTGCACTGGAAAAACAATGTGATCAATAATATTGATCAATGTTTTTTCAAATTTCTAAATATGTTAAATTGTAATCACATTTGTAAGAAGATTACTCTTTTTATTACACAAATATTTCAAAACTACCTTTTATCATCTGGTAATGCATACTATGATTGAGTCTGGGATAAATTTACAATTAAGTTGCATTTGTAATCTAACATAAACATACATAATGTTCAGTTTTTTAATGTGATACCATTCAAATCTCACCCAAATTGGCACAGTTTTTTTCCACACAAGAACACCTTATAAAACAGTAAACTTTATGATTAAAGAAATTAAAGAAATGTTGGGACTATGACTAAAATATTTATTATATAGTGAAAATCCAAGAACATAACAATGTGACACAATCTTATCTCAGTTTAACAAGAGGCTCAAAGTACATTTACCTACAAGGTAGCTACGTTTGAGTGTACAGTTTGAAAACTAAGATTTATTATAATGATGATTATGTATATTTTGAAACAGATGTGATGTAGAAATATATGTATACTTGCATGTCTTTGAAAAAAATAAAATTAAAAAAAATTAAAATTAAATTAAAATAATTTATTTTTAGAAGAAAAATTGTTTATGTATTTTTTTAAAAAAAGGATATTTTGTAAAAACTGTAATTAATTCGTAATTGCTTGAAATTATATTAAAAATATGTTTCTTTTTTTTTCTTATAGTTTGTAATTACTTTAGTAATGAAATTAATTAAAATAAGACATTTTTTAAAAAATCGTTTTATATATATATTTAAAATCTTTTCTGAAATTCTTAATCGCCAAAAAAATGAAACTTAATTTTATTTTCAAAATAGGCACGACGACAAATATTTTTCATTGGTTAAGAAGACGAGTTTATAAATGTAAAATCAAAAACAAATCACAGGTATATGGTTTGATGTGTCTTCTGATCATAAATGTATAGAGAAAAAGACCAGATTATAAATATTTGTCCAAGAAAGAATATTTTTATAAACAAATGTTCTCTGCAAATCAAAAAGTACTAACTATTAATGATAATACCCAAATATTTAGTAAAATTCATAAATAATATATCAAAAGCAATGTTCAACTCATCTATGTATTCTATATTCTTTAATCAATTTTACAAAAAAAGAAGAAATGACCTACAAAATCAGACTTTTAAGAAAACGAAGTAACTGAAAAATAGAGTTTAATATAAATTGATTAAACTAAAAACCAAAAGTTTGTTTAACTAATTTGTTGCATGTATATCATTTTTAGCGTGTCACTTCTGAATTTTGAAACATGCTATTATTATAATTTCAAAAAATAAGCTAATAAAATTAATAAAAGTTCTCATTATAAAAACTTTAAGTATGTGTATTAAAAGACTTATTCATAAATACATTTATCGATCTGATAATTTATTCTATATAAATAATTCTAGATATTAAAATTAATACTTATTAAGAAATAATGCTATTATAATTGTATATATTATTGGACCTTTAAGCATGGTTTATTGTTAACAACAACCCCATCATCAACAAAAAATAATAGTATCCAATTGTTGGGTAATTTAAATAACTGGCATTTCCTTAATTAGTATCACAACAGACCCATTATCTCATTAACAAAAATGAAAATAGTATTAATTGACAAGTGTAAATATTTAAATTTATAATTTAAATATTTAAATTTATAATTTAAATAAATGGTGTTCCATCAATAAATATGACAGAATGCCCAGTATATCCCTCGAGTGCTGTCAATCTGTTGTTTGAAATCAAATATACACTCAGAAACACTTAAGAGTAATTATAAAAAAAAATATTTCATTTTTCCAGTTACAAATGTTACAGCCAAATTATTACAAATGACAATGAAAATGATAACAAAGAATATTACATAATAACATGAACAATTGGAAATTATTAATGACAATGATGAAACCTTATAAAATGATCTCAAAATTTCAAGAAAGACTGATATTCCTGGAGAACTGTTTAAAATATAAAGTAGTCCTCAACTGCTGTAGTACATATTCCAATAATTTGATACAACAACATGAAAGAATTCCATTATATCTAAAAACACAGGTATTAAAATACATATTTCAAAGATGTAAAAGGGAAATAAAAACACCTTATTATATAAAAGAAAAATATTAAATTACTATAAAATAAAATACAGTAATGAAATTAAGTAAACTGATTTTGCAATAGAAAAGCATTAAATATAATAAAAAAACTAAACATTTTTGCACAGGAAAAATGAGTCCAAATAAACTCTAACCCAAATGAATCCTTTGTTAACTAATCAAACACTGAAGTTCCAGCAAAAATAAGTACAATATTGCAATATGGTTCAATATTTATAAGAAACGCAGGGAAAAATCTGCATTTAGAAATAATAGCTGATTTCAAATCCAAATATGAAAATTTTCCAAATAGAAAAACATCATTAGCATATACTCCAAGCCCTATGTTCTATATCAGATAAATCTAAAAATAAAGCATGGAATAAAAGCATAAGCAATTGCAAGTAATGTTTGCAAAAAATACTATAATATATTTAAAGGAAGATAAAGGCAACAAATTCATGCTAATTAAAATTGACAAAAACAATAATTCAAATTAAAAAATTAAACTTTAGGTATGTCAAAGCATACAATACTAAAACCAGGAAAGATAAATTTATAATGAACACATTAAAAAAGCATTACAATAAGGCAACAATAAAATCAAATATTTAAAAATGGATCCATCTGCTGCAATATCCCCTGTGACATTAAATTCCATAAAGAAAATTATCATCTACAATTAATGATAGAATTTGGTGGAGCATATTAAAACTATAGCCAAGTTGTTAATACTTTATCTGCAATTTGAAAACTTTATAATGAATTCTTCCTTTGAATTATTACAATCTATTAAATCAATCAGCATAGATTAAAAAAAACTATAGCCTAGCATCATTGGACTTTACCAAATTATACAATTCCATCTTGTAAAGGCAGTCTATAGACATTATACAAAGCTACTTCTGAGATCAAAATACAACCTTCAAAAATTGAATTTCATAATGGATGTGCTTTGTTAGATTGACAGAGATATTGCTGCAAAATTTTATAATAAATTTTACAATATAAAAATATCATCACCTGTGGGTCTACCTATAAGAAACATTATAAACAGTTCTAACACTCTCTAATGCTGATAAAATCATTATTTCTATCTTTGTAGAAAAAATCCCAATATTATGAAAAACATTATATGCATAATATTTAAATATGCACCCCAGAACAAACAATCACACAACTACATGAATTACTTTGATAAAAAATGGTCCTAACATGGATGATCATACATGAAACACCTTTCAAGGCCTAAAATGTTAAGATCTATTAATCCAATAAAATAACAGAATCACTTAGATTATAAAATAATCATAAAACCTCATGAAATTAGAGGCACAATATTTTTTCAATCCCTGTCCCCTATGGATCATAAAATGTCTAGATTCAAAAGAAACTTTAGCATTTGCAAATGAAATGGACAAAAATCAAATACAAATGCATGCATAAACAATGAGTACAACACAGTCTACAACAAAATACTTTACTAAAAAAATCCTATAAAAATGATATCAATCAGTCCAACTCCATAAGGAAAGCAAACCATGGATAGGCATACCATACATCCCAAAACTAATGCCCAACATAAAAAATGTTCTCATCATTCAACACATAATTTTCCAAACTCTCCTAAGCTTGATACATTACTAAATATGATCCAAGACAAACTACAGCTGAAAAATACACTGCAGATTATTTACAAAATTAAATGCAGCAACATGTCCTATTCAGCAGTCTATTAAGGTGAATTGAGAACAAATATTGCCACAACAATCTCTCAATATAAGTATCTCTATAAATGCACAAAAAAATAATGCTGAATACAAATCAGTTCTAGGGAGAATGAACACAAATCCAGTCATGTCTTAAACCTTAAGAATAAAATATTATTTGCAAGAAGCATAATGACTAAAAAAAAAAAAAGTTAATAGAATTGTGGTATATCACAACAACAATCACATCATTATCAAAAAATAAAATAGTATTCAACTCTTGAGTAAATGGAATATTTATACATTTTACATTTTTAATTTAAATAACTGTCATTCCATTAATAAATATCACAGCAAACACAGCACATCAACAAGTGCTATGAAACTGATGTTCTACATAGAACACTTTTAAAAACACTTAATAAAAACAAATATATATAAAAAAAACATTTTTTTGCTAATGTTAGGAGCATTTTGGCTTTACAAACAACAATACCAAATATTATATGTACATGCATACGATTATTTTTTGATCATGTTTTCAGCTTGCTCTTCCAGTTTCAATTGTTTTTCCCATTTGTTATATCATAACTTGATAGCAGATTAAAATTGTTGATTATTATTAATATTAATATCATAAAGTGTTGAGTACTCTCATATACAGTGGAATCTCTTGAACCAATAAAAAAAAGAAACAAACTATATCTTTAAAATAATAACAAAATATTCTCTGGTAATTTTTTTTTTCAATATCTTTTTGCACTATTACTATTTTCTTAACTATGTTAATGTTTATACAATATTTGGAAATTTTGTAAAAATTTTACCTTTAGAAAATATTTTATTAAGCAAAATAGTGTACATTAATTTTATGTAGAATAAAAATAAAATATATGTGTTTTTAACATAAACTGAAAAAAAAAATAATATATGTCATCTGTATGTGCTTGTTGAGTTATTTAAATTTTTGTTTATTTACATTTTACATTTTTTTTATGTCTCAAAGTGTCGGTCAGGAAACAAACTTCAGGACAACTGCTTGTAAGTACATTTTGCTTTTTTTTTTAAGTGTCATAGCATCGGCCGGGACAGAATCCGCAACCCGGGCAACTGCCTGCAAGTGCAAGGCAGTCGCGCTGACCTCTCGACCACCAATGCAAGACTACATTTTGCTTTTGACAGTATAAAACTGAAATTGTGTAGTTAGATACAACATTATTTTACAGTCCATTGTATTTACATTTATAAACTTATCTAGCCTTAAGCATTATTAAGTTTATTAGCTAAGTAATTCTTTAGTTTTAATGGAAATTCAAAGTTATAATTGAGACTTTTTGTTAGTCTTCTTTCAGAACAGGTTGTTTTTTCCTATTTAATGACATTATTTACCTCCAGTGAATTAATAATCTCTCTCTATAATCCAGTTGCAATAGATAATTCTTAGTATCCACCTTATTTTGAAAATAAAATGTCTTGACAGCAGATTGAGAATTTTGATTATTATAGATATTATTGCAGTGTTGATTGGTTTTTATGGATGTAAGTCTGTGGAAGCATTTAATGTAAAACTCATTCATTCATTAAAAGACAGGTTTGATTTCTTGCAAGATTTCATTAAAGTTGTTGTGTTTTAAATTTATATACATATATAGTATTTCTCTCTCACCATTAACATTTATATTAAATTGAGTATTAAAATAGAAATGCTTCATGTTTTAGCTATAAAATTTTCAGACCACTATTCTTTAGTCATTTGTTAGATCAAATGTTTACATTTTGTATTTTCAATTTTAATTGTTTCTAGTCATGATTACATCATGGCTGAAAAATGTATGTAGAATATTACAAAGACAATTACTATTGTAAAAAATATAAATGAATACAAAATACAAATAAAAATATAATACAAAATTTAAAAATCATAACATAACATAATAATAATTAAAAACTCAAGATAAAATGTGTGACATCTATTATTGATAATATGAATATATCCACATTAATCCATTGTTGTGTTTTATCCTATATTCAACAATCGTTCATGAGAGTTTATAAAAATATATGGCACATTAAGGTACGATATTGAAGCAGTCAGATCTGACTTCAATCCTAGATTCATGACATCTAGCCATAAGCCCACTTCAAACCCTAGTACTAACCTTAAATTTCCGATGCAATGGGGCTTTATACGTTCAATCCACGCTAATTTTCATAAATAAAAACTTATTTTATAAATGTGTATTAAAATGAATTAGTTTAAGGTTTAAATTAATAGATGCTATTAATAAATTCATGATAAAGTTATTCATGAATTTATATATATTACAACTGCATGGATTATGTGTATATATTTATAAATATTTAAATATATATAATTGTTCGCAAGTTTCATTGCGTCGGGAATGTTTTGATTTTACTTTAAAATAATTTGTTAAAATTTTAGTAATTAAAAGCTACATTCTTTCAATAAGCTTTCAGATTTTTCCTTTCTAAAACAATGGGTAAAGTTTATTAATTAGAAAAAAGATAAGTATTTAAAATGTAAGGATTTCCTAATTAAAATCATTTTTATGATTTTAAGAATTCATTTTCTAATTATAAAATTAATTCAAGTTAATGAGTTTGAAAGCCTTATCGAAGGAATGTATCTAAAAACAACTAGTAAATTTTGTAACATTGATAATGAAAGAAGCCTGGAGGCATCAGAGGACAGTATAAATAGCCCACAAAAGTTTGGAGAAAGGAAGAAGCCATCTTTGTTGTAGAGAAGTGCCAGTAAATTTTGTGCATCTTAAAATCATGAATTCAAATAGTGTTCCTAGCATGGTGAGGGGTTAAAACATCAGGAATCTCACTACCATGCCTGGATTTCCCTGAAAATCTTCAATGAAGTTGCTAAATCCTTTCTGGACTAACCATGCTGCTAAAATCATGAAAATCCATTAAAATGCTTTTCAAGTAATTGACCAAATGCATGCCCACATTTTACCAACTTGGATGTGTAAACTAAGGAACCAGCCCCGGAAGAAATGATAATATTATTCCATAATGAACCATAACTTTCTGGCCATTTCCAAACTTTACTTTACACTCCCTTTAAGTTCTCATTTTTTAATGTAATAATCTTTATAAAACTTTCTTTTATTTTTGCTTTTTAAATTCATAGTATTTCTCTCAATATCTAGTCCTTAGATTTAATTTTTCTTTCTTACGATGGTGGTTCATTTACTATATTATATATATATATATATATATATATATATTGTGTGATTTATTAATGTCGTTTATTTTTAATTATATGCCAACAATTCTTTGACTCAGTGAGCTCCTTTGTTCCATTTGCTTTGTGCAAATAATATAATATTAATTCTGATAGTAATTCTCACCCATTAGAACTAGATTTATACAGTTCTATTAATCAATGAGTTGAAAGAAATTATTGAATGTTTGTTATTTTTATAATTGGCTAATAATAAATTATTAGCTCCATTTCTAATCTATGCCTCAGCTATTTTCTCATATTCACCAATGTGTATTTATTCATATATAATGTTAAAATGTTTTTTGTTTTTTTTTTGCAAAAGGGCCAATAAAGGAATCAAATAAACATATTTGAATTCAATTTCTGTTACTTTCTATTAAGATTCAGGGAGGGCATGATGTTTGGGGCATAATTAATATAATTCATAAATGCTTTAAAATAGTTTTAGTTAAAAGCTTGTTTGACTTTAATTAATTTGATAAAGTCATCATGTAGAGCATTCTATAATAAATTGGGTTTTATTATTCAAATGGTGACTATCAAGTCATCATCTTTGAACGTTACTGACATAGGGCAATCTTTTCACTCCATAGGCTTGTAGGTGGTAATATTACTGTTGTTTTAATTATAGAGGAAGAAAGCACTTCCTCCCCCATTCATGTTATATTTGGAACACCAAAGATTTGTAGTTATAACTTGGCCTGACTTTCCCCGTGTTCCCCATCTACTTAAAGGGCAGAAGACTCGTGTTAACCAAGCCATCATGCTACTTAAATCACCGACCAGCGATTATCTTTCCTTTTCATTTATAGCTCATAATTCGTCAGCACCATTAACTCTCTGTTCCAGTAAAGTCCTCTCTTATGCTTATAATTCATGATGAAGTGATTTTAATTAAAGTCAAACAAATTCTTAGTTACCTCAAATTAAATAAGTTTTCTAATAAAGGTTAAAGTTATGCCCTAAATACATATCTTGCTCTTCATTAATGGATTTGCGAATGTGAAAATAAATCTCACATTCTTCTGTATAAAATAAGAATCATAATTTCCATCACCACTGAATACCTTTATCTGCCTTTATTTTCTTGTTGGGGGCATAGACAGATAGAATTTCATAATATTGCGTAATACTCATTGGCATATAATAGGAACTGCCAATTTTACTATAATTATAAACTCTGTTTAAGGGCTAGAGGTAATCAATATAATCATCATTTAAAATTGAACAAAACTATTACTAGTATTATTAAATATTTTATTAACACAGTTGTTTTTTTAAGTCTTTTATTCAATAATTATTTAATGTTCAGGCTCACTGTCTGTGTTGGAAACCCGAACATATACATATGACTCGATTTAAAATTATCTTTAGTCAGTTTATTATCCAATATTAATGTCAGTTCAGGGGTCTCTAATCATCACCAACCATTTAGCTAATTTCTTGGTGCATGGCACTGTGCCATCGATTTAGATCATCCATTGATCTGAGCTGGTGAGTTGGGTTTGAATTCAGTTTGGTTCGGCTGAGTTTGGATCCGACTTGCAGTTTAGATGGTGGACGTTTTTCGACTGGTACAATATATAGAGTTCAAATACCATTATAAATTGTTAAAAAATAAAAAGCATTTGTTACCTTTCACTAATGATTATTAACTGTTACAATTTATTTACTTCTGTTTCCTAATATGTTTCCACAAACAAAGTTTACATATATATAAGTACTCGGTGAAATAAAAAAATTGAATTTACATTTTTATAAAAGTTGTTTTACCATCTATTAATATTATACGTTTATTTTTATTCATAAATATGTTTTGACTTTTTTTAATTATATATTTCTCTTTTTCATATAAATAATTTCTTGAAAAACTACAGAAAATGCAATGATGTATAAAAGGTTTTGATTTGATTAAAGAATAAAAAATAACTTTTATTTTGCTTTGAAGTTCAAATTTAAAATTTTCACTAGCAATTGTAAAATAATAAATTATTGTATGAAAGAGTGTGATATTGCTTTTTTTATATAAACTAGATGCCTGTAAAGTTGGCTGTTTGATATTTAATGCAATGTTTATTTTATTTTTTTATAAAACTTTTTATATATATACACTTCTAGTTTTTAACAATATATACGTAAAAAATAGATATTTCAGTCGACTAAATATAATATTTTAAAAATACTGAAAAACTTAATACATATCAATCTGTAAACACTTTTTGGACTATAATACAAAACACAATTTCTAAATTTAATAAAAGATATAATAAATGTACCAATATGATTGTATTTAAATGAATAAACGAAATACAAAAACTAATCTATCTGTAATAAAATATTTCACAATTATCTTTTTTAAACACTTAAATAATAATCACAAAAACACTTCCTGAATTTAAAAAAAATATTTTAAAACTTTAACATGATATTTTCTTTGAGTCATCAGAAACTCACATCAAAAACTAGTACACTTGAGTTGTTGTTAGTTGGATAGTTAATGAGCATTTGTTTGACAAATATAAATAAACAAAGTCTATTTTCTTCATGTACTAATCATAATTCTTGTCTATTACTGAAAACTATAATGACTTTTATTATTCTTTTGTAATTATTTTTCATGAGAAGTGTTTTGGATTCATTTTCTTTTCTATATTGCCTTGCAATTTTCAGTTTGCTTTTGTCTATTTTTTAAAAGTTTTATTACAAATATTAATATGTAATAATAGTAATCAAAAAGCAGTGTTAGCAATTCTTAACAAGTATTATAAAAATTATTTGTACTGTAAATAAAATCTTTAAAATTGTAAGAATACCTTCCATACCTTAATTAAATAGAAGTGAAGATAGCAACTTTTAATATATTTACATTTGATATTTTAAATACAGGCAATGGTTTTAATTAACAATTTCCAATTTCGTATTTTTAAAAACTTCCTGGAAGATTTTAATTGACTATTCATCCAAAAGGCTAAAAAAGTAACTGTTGTTTATCAATAAATATTTAACTTTACTTTTTAACATGAAACAAAAATGTAATGCATTTATACTAACACATAGTTATGAAAATGAATACTTAATGATTATGTCATGGCAATATGAATTTGTAAAAACTTATTAGACATTATTAACAACTACTATGACATAATTTTTTTTTCACAGTTGGCATTAATATAGTATTTTATGCAATAGATTAGGTCACAGGTAAGAGTTAAATACATTTTTGTCAACATAATAAACTGATTTTGATATGAAACTTTGTCTATAATGTAAAAACAGTGTTTGAAAATATATTTCCTTCCAATATATATATATATATAAAAGTATATATAATATACTTGTATTTATATATATATATATATATATATATATATATATAAAATACAAGTATATTATATATACTTTTAAGCTAGATGTAATTAAAGGGTGTTTGAACCTCACCTTTAAACTCACTTTAGTCATCCACTCCATTTTTTGCAATTGATACACAAGACCACATACATGCAAAAAAGTTAAATGATCTCCAATATACATTTTTGTGTTCAAACAGCACTCATAACTCAGAACATTTTCACACACATATACAATAAGTGCTTGGTTTGTATTAAGATAAAAAATCTTCAAGCTTAGCAATGATTATATATATATTGGAGATGATAATCTGGACCAACTGCTAAGTGCTTGTTCAGCATGAAATATGTATATTGGAGATCATTTATATTTTCTGCATGTATGTGTTTTTGTGTATCACTTGTATAAGATGAAGTTGGTGTCTAAAGGGAGCTTGAATCTCTGGTTTCTACTTATATATATATATATATATATATAAGTAGAAACCAGTAGATTCAACAACATATCAATATATAAATAAATATATATATATATTTATATATATATATATATATATATATATATATATATATTGTGCCCTTTTATATGGGTCACCATTTAAGTTTTGTGCTAATTTAGTGGAAAATTTTAAATTTAAGAAGTATTTTAAAGATGTGATGTTGACTTTGCTTGTGGTAATGTTACCATAAGTTTAATTAAAGCAATATATGAGTATTTGATATGTGAATTGTGTTGGTATTGAGAAGATATTTAAATGATGATGATTATGATGTAATACTGCATTAATAAATTTAATAACAAATGTTTAAAGCTAAAGTATTTAAAAGACAAGTTAAAATTGGATAAAAATATTTATTTAATTTGAAATATATGTTAAAAGTGAATAAAAATATTTTAAATTATAAGTACTTAAATTGAGATTAATATTTGATTTTAATCATATCAAATAATTATTTTAAAATCTATTATAATATCTTAAATATTTAAAATATTTATTTTAAAAAAGCAATTGTTAGTTTATTTTTAGACAAGCGTTCTTGTGATAAAGAACAGATGTTATACACACACGCGTGGAAGTTGTCCAATAAAGTTGCATAATTATTTTAAGAAATCATGTTATAAATAATACGTGAGTTATCACGAGATAAAAAATAAAGATATTAATGTATAATATTAAATTTGATTTTATAAAAATATTGTCTTAAAAATATAACGTATTTAAAAAAGATTTAGTTTATTTTAAATGATCTTATAAAAGTTAAGATTTAAATCAAGTGAGAAATAATATTTCAAAAGAATGTTTAATAGATTTGAATAAATGATAAATATTGTTTTAAAAGAATTTGATAAAATATTAAATATTAAATAAGTCATTATTATTTATTTTAATGTTGTGTTGGTAAATATGTAAATAAGAAATTTTGATTGTTTAAACCTACCAATCAGATAAGGAGTTTCTGGCAGTATATAAGCTGGATTCAATTGTTGAGGGGGTCTCTCTACAATAAAACTTCTAAGTCGTTTGTGCTATTAAAAAATAGCTGAGTAAATTTATAAACGCTCTTAAAATCAGTTGTAAAATTATAAGAGTGTTATTGTATATAATTTTATAATTTTAAATGATAAGTATGCAGAAGTAACTTAATAATTCCCTATTATCTTCTCAATATCGAAACTCAATTTACGTACAAATAATCATGGAAACCTCACACATCGGAGAAATTTATCAGAAACTTTATGCTATAGAAGTAACAGACGCTGGATTAGTACATAAAACTACAAGATGGAGAAAAGTAGTATTTTGGACTAAAAATAGTTTTCAAAAGTTAAATTACTATTGTCTATTACTAATAGATATTTTAAAGAAATATAAATATTTCTGTAAAAGAAAGTATTTTGACAAATTATAGAAGTAAAATATGTATCTTAAAGAAAGATATAAGATGCAGTAGTAATTTTAGATAAATACTTGCCTTGTTAAGTCTTTATGCTTAAAAGACTAGAGATTGATAATTTGAAAAGGCAAATATATTATAAGTATAAGTATTTTAAAAAAATCGTGATATAATAAAATTGTTTTATTAAAGTTATCTAAACGCTGGCCGTTATAGATGGAAAATTAATTCTTACCGGAATATGTTATTTATAAATGCATAGATAATACATGGACGTCCAAGCCAAACCAAGTTAATTGAAAAATAATTAAATGACATTTTTATCAATTATAAACTAAGTTGAAATAACAACTTTCAAATAATAATTGATGAAGAATTGGATCCAAAGAACTTATAAACTATTTGAATTTTATTTTGTTTTCTTGTGGAACTTATTTTTATTTTAAAAAAAAAAAAACGTTATTATTTTTATTATAAACTTTCAAGAAACACGTGATTCAACGGAACAGGAAATAGTGTTTTATTGACTTTATACGGAGGATATTTGTTAGAACTTTTATGGTAGAACAAAAGTCATCGCTGGAATCCGTAATATAAATCTTATTTTATTTATTTAACATAAAATTTAAAATATTATTAAACTATTAAAAAGTAGGTTAGGTACATTTATTAAATAGTAACTTAAAATAATATAATAATTAATTACATAAATTTATTTTTATAATTAATACAACACGGAATATTTTAATGAATGTTTATGAGTGAAAGTGTGAATGATTTTTATTTTCTGAAGCTGCAAATTCCGAAGAATACTGGATAGCAGACTGGACAATATTATTATTATGGTAAAAAATATTGTATAATGATTTTTAATGAATTTAATATGTTTTTCTTTAGATCAACTGAATATTATGTTGTTGTAGAATGAATGGACAAATATTTTATGAAAACACATACATTATATTGGCAACGAACTTTATTAAAATATGCATAATATTTTAATTTATAATATAAACATAATACAACATTACGTAAAAGCTTAGAAATGATTATATGATTCTTTCGTAAATAATTTTGATATTTTATTTATGCTTAGTATTTAAATGATGTTTATGATTTATCTAAGTAATTATTTTATTTTTGCAATTTAGAAAAGGATTTTAAAAGTCTATATTTTTGTGTATTTTGTTTATTGAATAAGTTAAGTTACGTTTTAGGTAGAGGCTTATATTCAGATTGAAAAGTTTACTAAGTATAGACAATATAGTATGAGTAATTTGGATAATGAATATTTTATTTGAAGTTGATATTTGTTTTCCGGAAAATGTTTTAAATAAGTTTAGAATATGTTTTGTAGATAGAAATTTATTAGAAAGGTTAGTAAAGCACATAGGGTAAAATAATGATTTTACACAGAAAGGAATCATAGAATTTATCTAATGTAATGTTTTATGAATTTAAAATTGATAAATGATTTAAATATTAATGTTTGAATAATACAGATATAGAATGCATATTTTATAAAACATATAACAGGAATTACATTAGGTGGAATATAATTATAGCCAATCATTTGTTTTACATTATAAAGAGATATTGATTTTATATACAGATATTAAGCAATGCTAGTAATAAAGTGAATACATGATAATACATTATAAATGATATTTAATTAATGTAGTTATTTAATAGGTAAAGCTACATTATGTACACATGTTACAGAGATAATTTTGACATATAGTATTATTTATAATAAATAAATGTACGACTATTTATTTTTCAAATCTAAGTTTTAAGAAAAACACACTGTAATATTATTAATATAGCATTTAAAGGAATGTAAAGTTGCTTATTAAGTACATGAGTTAATAACAGTGTAAGCCTCTTATATTTGTATTTCTTATTTTTATTTTATTTGTTGTCATAAATTTTAAACTTTAAATAGTGTAAATAAATTTTATTTGAAGTTATTGTAAATAAATTTGTTAATTTGTTTTAAAAGTGTGTCGAGTTTCATTATTTTTCACCTCAGCATTTTGACATCAGATGATTTGAAATAAACATAATATTTGCACAAAATTGAATTTGTTATTATTATTTAGAAATGAATACAATATTTGCTTAACATTATTTTATAAGAATTGATTGACATGAACATAAAATATTGCAATGGTCATAAGATGTTATAATGCACATTATAAGAATACAATATTGTTTATTGCCACAGATTATTAAGTCTAAGATTTTAATCTATTTTAAAATGAAGATACCATATGAAATAGAAGATCTACATATAATTATTTATTTATTTAGTGATTAATTATATCATAGAAATAGATGAGATTAAATTACACTTTAAGATTATTATTTATTATTATTATTAAAATAAGTTAGGTGTATTTAAGTTTGATATAAAATCCCACATCATACTTATTTACATGAGTTATTATTATTTTTAAAACAGCTTAGAAGAACCTGAGATTATTTAATTATATTTTAAGTTAAAGTTAGGAATTATTTTAGTATTATTAAAGATAATTTATTTCATTTAAAAGCCATAAGAATGCTATAGATGTAGTGGTAAAGTGATAGGGTAGTGATAGTATTCTTATGCCATTGAGACAGTATCTTGGGAGATATTGACTCAGTGTAAATCTGCTTATTACTTTGTAACTTTACTTCGCAGTCTCATAATTTTATAAATACTTATTTAATTAATATAATCTAGAACTATATTGATTTTGATGATTGATAATAAATTTAATTAAGATATGATAATATAAAAGTATATTAAAGATAGATATGCAAATTTTAATTAAGCATAATAATGTAACTGAGCTAGTTGTATTTTAAACTATTTTATATATCCAGAAGTAAGGGTACAATATATATATATATATATATATATATATATATATTGAGACAGTTATGAGTCTCATGGCATACACCAACATAGTAGTGTGGGTGCATATATATA